>APFE031404421.1:153393-187738 GCA_000404065.3 Pinus taeda | reverse complement strand
AAAGATATATTTAACCCTAATAAATATATAAGTAAAATCATATAACTAAAAAAATCATCACATTTCTTCACATATGTCTCATTCTTCATGTTGTTTTACGAAAACATATCAATATTAAAACTATTCTTCAAATTGTTTTAAATAAAATATATCAATATTAATAATTCCCATTTTTTTATCTTTACACAATCAAAGTCATCTTTAAAAAATTTAACTTCATTCCCCAAACATAACTAATTTTTTAAACTGAAAATAGCAAAGTTTCGTGGAAAATATAAAAAGTTAAACGCGTGGCCAAGCCCCCACATTGCCTAAAGTTGTGCATTCATTCGCTAAGCAAACTTGAAAGACGTTGACCCCACCCACTCACGGGCCCAATGATGGGACTATCAAAACGCTTTAAAAATAGCATTGCGAAGCTTTAAAAAACATTACCCCTAACATAAACAAAGTCAAACACGGTCAGTTGAAACAGGTGAAAACCCAGCGTCTCAATCTTATAAAAGCAAGTTACCATTATATGCTACGTCACATTAATAAATATATATTTTTAATAACTTGAACATGTGAGATACTCAATTACATTTGAATATTATTAAAGTGACATTATTAAAATAATTATTAATAAAAATAATTGTATTTTAAGATAAGTCGAGGGAAAAGATAATGAAATAATAGTAGAGGGGACAAGGATGGAATACAAGGAGAGTGAAGGGAAGCTAGAGCATGGAGGGAGGGAATGAGAGGCAGAGTAGCACCCACTGAGATAAATTGAGGGTGAAGGGAGGATAGGGAGAATATTTTGGACAAAAAGAACAAGGAGAGAGTGTAGAGCCAAAGTGAATATAGAGGATAAAGAATTCGAAAGAGTTAACTATAAAAGTCTTAATGATTTGATAACATTGATGGATGATGCATGACGATCTTCAGTCTTTGGTGGCATAGATAACCACTTGTACTTACACCATAATGAATTCATGCAGAGGGTAGATAAGTGGACATCTCGTTGGATATAAATGGGCAATTCGCATGAAGGATTCACCTTTTCTTGCTAATTATAATTTGTCTCTATATGGTAGCATGTAGCCTCCCAAAATTGTTGCCAACCAAATGTTTGAGCCTTTGATTGCTTGTTAATGCTAGCTATGGGGAAATGACCATCTTAATCATGAGACCATCCAATTTGTGGTCTTCTCTTTTGAGAAGGACATGGAGGTGAGATTTGATCCACTTATGTGTGCATGTGTCATGAAACCATTTTTAATATAGCCTCTCTAGGTGCAACTACACATTTAACAACCACCTCAAGGTTTCCTAGGGCTTTAAGACTAGGCCCTTGTGAGAATTTAACCTTTCCCAACAATGAAAATCTCCTCGATTTTGATTTTCACCATTGGATCCAACCCCTTTAGACATCACTTCTTTCTTTTCGTCACTAAATGTATTCATATAATCAATTCAACATTATAAATTTAATATTTATATAGTAATGAAAATTTTAAATTGTATTTCTTCCAACATCAATATTCTTTTTACTTTTATGCCTAAGGATTGTGGAACGAATGGATTTGAAATCTCTATAATATTAAGAAAAAAAAAAATGAAAATCACTCTTTTAACATATTAGGGTTGCAAATTACAATATTTGTAATATTAATGAACTTGATAGCTTGTTAAGAGAGTCAAAGATAATGGGAAATGTCTTTCTAATACAAAAACAAAATATCGAAGTGAATGAATTAATCACTAGTTTTTTTAGCGAATGAATTAATCGCTGTTTTTTTTAAGTTTGATAAAGTAAAGTTTGATATTAATAAATCACAATCTTCTTCATCATCAACATTAACATTTTGCTTTAACATTAACATTTTGCTTTAATGAATATATAGATTAAAAATTCTATAACTAATTGAGTTCAAGGAACCCTACAAAAATATTATACTAAGTTGCTAAACAATTTAATGTATTGAGCAAAAGAATGAAGAGTGGTAGACTTTAAGTATTGAAGGTCTTTTACAGTGCGTTATATTAGATATTGCTTTTTGGGATTCAACTACGTTAAGAAAGTCATTCATCTATGACCATTTCCATGAGAGGTAGTCGTAACTCACTAATTTCTCATGATTTTTGAATAGTCCACTTAACACTCGTTGCATCGGGTGATGCTCACAGGGGTGAAGAAATGAGATTGAAACTAGTGGTAGACTTGTTTAAATTCTCACTACGGGTATTTTGGAAGCAAGGAAAATTTTAAGGGCCAAATCCATAATTTAAATAATTTTTATGTTTTTCTCTAAAAATGATTCACCAATTCCTTTTCTAAAATATTTTTTTAGAAGATAAAAATATTTTTTTTTATAAGATAAAATTATTTTACTATAAAATGTCAGGTGAATTATTAAAAATATATAAAATCTTTACAAATTTGAATATTTTGGAAAAATATCACTAACGATTTATTATTGGAATTTTAAGAATTATTAATTGATCTCTAAAATGTTTGATATTTCATTAGAACACTGTAACAATTCTTACAAGTTTCTGCAAGTTATATTATTAATTGATTTCTAAAATGTTTTCGATATTTCATTAAAACACCGTAACAAATCTTACAAGTTTATGCAAGTTATATTACTTATTATTTTAACTTGATATTTACAAATGCATGAATTACTAAAAAAAAAAAGGTGAAACAATAAACATCATGTAACTTGCACATAATGAACACAAGATATTACCGTAGGAAACCCAATATAAGCAAATAGTCAGGAGGTGAGCACCATGTTTTTCTCTTATTTTCTCAAGTGTGAAATTCAAAATAGAAAGAAATATGACCTCACTATGGAGTTGGCATAGACATTGTGCCTTGTATCATTACTACAAGGTCATCTATTGCCTTTATTTCACTCGTAAATCTCACTCCTATGCTTTGCTCAACTTTGGATTAATAAAGCAATATAACAAAAATATTGCCCCTTTGTGACTTAACAATTAACATGCCTTGATAGTTGTCTAAGGTTATGGTTATTACATGCCTCAACTTCCATTTAAGTCTAGGGTTTTGAACCCTATGGAGTATTCTTGAAAGTCCATGTGTGAGTAGCTCCACATGTGCTAGTAATAGGAGTTGACATGACATCCACTTGGTACCAAAGTGGTAAAAAACATAGGTCAAATTGTGGGAGGCACAACTTTCTCATCTATATCATATTTAAGGCGGTGTTTATATTGTTGGAAAACTTTCAATGTGTTGCATAGCTTTAACTCTAAAAATGATTTACTGATTGTAGAATTGAGGCTTCTGTGATCCATCATATTTGTAAAAAGAGCTTCGGCGAAAATCACATAAAAAGATTATTGTCGACGCGTTTCGAATCAACTAGTGTGGTTCATCGTCGGGACGAGTTGAAGAAACAGATCAGGCTTTAGCAATTTAAATAGGCTGAGTAGAGACTCCAACGGCTACCTAACAGCTATATTTGACTCTAGGACCAAGGCCATAAATAAATTTAATCTAATTATTATTATATTATTATTTTAATTCTAGAGATGAGAGAAATTAGGTAAGATTAATCAATTAGCGAATATTAATCCCAAGAAATTTATTTGTTTTAAATAAATTAATGGTATTTAAAACTTCGAAAGGTTTTCTTTTGAAATGAATAATTAAGTTAATAAATGAGTAGTTTACGTTATATATATTAATAAATCTAATAATAATAAGAAAATAATATTATATTTCTAGAGAAAAGAGAAATTAGGTTAGATGAATAAATGAGCTAATATTATCAAAAGTGATTTATTTGTTTAAATAACGTAATATAGGTGATTATTTTTAATATTAGATTATTAAATGAGCTCTACAAATCAATAATTTTTTTTTTTTCACTCATAAATTACCAAAATAGTTGACAAAATATATTGTGATCCATTTCCATAATGAATGAAGACTAAGGCAGTTAGTAAATTAGAAATTAGGGATGGATTCAAGTGGCTTGTTTTGAACTGATTTGAGTGTGGCTCTACAATATGAACTAGGGTTTGAGTTAGGGTTTGGCCATTGGTAACCATGGCGGGTCAGGGAGGAGGGAGTTATGCTCCCTCCTACAGTCAAATAGCCATGAACAGAAGCAAGGGAACTAGTTTTCATCGCTTCAAGAAACCACCAGAGGTGATCACTGAGGATACTAACACAGGAAACATCAAACCTCACGGACATAAAGAAAATCATGAGGAAGATAACATGGAGGAGAGAAAAGAGGGTAGCAGTAAGAAAGTTGCACCTATGAGTGCGACAGGGGTCTGTAAACCCAAGTCGACCATTATTCCTCGGGTCGTTTTAAGTGACCCAACACTAGAGGAGCATAGAGAACACATGGTTATATGCAAATTTATGGGGATATGGCCAACGGAGAAGGCCTTACATGCATGGATAAGGAACCACTGGAAACCAAAGGGGGAAATAAACCTTCACCTTGGATCCAAGGGCTTCTTTACAGTGGTGTTCACGAGCTTAGAAAATAAAGATAGAGTGTTCGAGGGAGGACCCTATTTTTACGTCGCTGCAGGCCTTTACATGCGACCATGGGCGATAAATTTTGTCCAAGAATGAGAAACGTTCACTTCAGTACCGATATGGATAAGACTATACTCCCTTCCTCTATATTATTGGTTGCCAAAGTCTCTAAAGGCTATTTGTAACAAACTAGGGCATTTTATAAAAATATCAGATGCGACTCTAAGAGGTAAATACACTTCATTCGCCCGGCTTTGTGTGGAAATGGATTTATCTGGGGCACTTCCAGACGAGATCATTTTAGAAGTGTATGATGAAGAATGGGTGTAGGCAGTGGAATATGAACATGTCCCTTTCAAGTGCCGTAAGTGCCATGAACACAAGCACCTATATAGAGACTGCCCATCAAACAAACTAGAGAGCAACACAAAAACCACCACAAGCAAAGATCCTGAGGGTTTCACTAAGGTGGGGGGCAAAGGGAAAGGAGGAAAGGTATCAAAAGAAAATCAATGAAGACGGGAAACCGAGCCATAATAGTTTCAAAATCTTAGAAGAAGAAGTTGGAAACAATGGGGCAAACCATGAATCAGAGACTAATACTAATGAGAAAGATAGGGATGCTAGCATGGAGGATATACCAAAGAACAAATAGAAAAAGGATGATCTACCGAGCATTGTGGAGCTCAGTAGGGACCATAAGATGACCCTGAGTGAGGCAGGAACGGATGACCATGAACTGCAGGAGATTCTTAAGAGGGAGAACTTAGATCTAGAAAAGTTTCTGGAGCAGGGTATTGCCAAAGGGATTGATTCCCTGCCAAAGAAGGAGTTTGACAGGGTTCAACAACTATTCATCTGGAGATCCCAATTAAAGGGCTCTGGAGTCAAAATAAACCATGACATCCAGGAGAATAGAGGGATGAAAACAATGGAGGAAACACTGGGGCACTCTTCCAAGAATCCGGGTAGGAAAAGAGGAAGCAAAAGACAGAATGAGTTGTTGACTGAATGTGGAAAACTCATGATTAACTCAGGTAAGATGAGAGATCTCACCAGTTACTCCTTTACAAACCTTTCTTAATGAAGCTTACAACCTGGAACATTAGGGGCCTAAGAAGTAAAAGGAAACAAATAAAACTTAGAGGTAGAATAAAAGAAGAAAAACGAGATATGGTTTTTATTCAGGAAACTAAGTGTTTGATGGACAAGTTCAAAGAAATACATAGCAAATGGTTAAGCAAGTATAAGTATCTAGAGGTTAAGGTAGATAACTCGGCAGGAGGGATTCTTATGCTTTGGGATCCCCATAAACTTGGAATCCTGGATACGGAAGCGTCCAGGAACTATCTATTGCTGGTGATTCAACCTCTGGGTGATAGGGAGACTTACATGATTACAAGTGTCTATGGTCCTCAAAAACTTGAAGACAAACTCAAGCTTCTCACCTCCCTTGAGGAGCTGAGAGAGAGAGATATCTTGATATGCCTTGGATTCTAGCAGGGGATTAAAATATGATCAAATCTCTTACAAAGAAAAAAGGTGGCACTAGAACACTAGGTAGAGACTCCATTGCCTTCCAAAACTTCATAAATAAAATGAGACTAGTGGATGGTGAAAAAATAAATGGCACTTCCACCTGGAACAACAAGAGAGGAGGGGCTTCTCAAGTTGCCTCTAAACTAGATAGATTCATAATCTCAGAGGACCTCCTTCTCACAGGCCTTGACATGTCAACTCTAGTCCTTCCCTTTCGAGGCTCGGACCACTGGCCTATCCAGCTTGAAGCCGCTTTTATGGGTACATCGAGGAACAAACCTTTTAGGTTTAAAAATGTCTAGATCTCTCACCCTGAATTCACTAGCAATATTGACAAATGGTGGATGGAAGATTTGCCCACTCAAGGCACTAAAATGTTCATGCTATAACAAAGCCTTAAAATGCATCAAATCCAGACTCAAAGATTGGAACAAAAAAGATTTTGGTAATATTTTAAAGCCAAAAGAGAAGTTGAACATAAACTCCAGGGGATTAATCAGATCATAATCACAAATGGTTTTATTGAGGAAAGGAAAACTCAAGCTGATTCTTTTCAGAAGGAATGGGAAGATAGGTGCATCCAAGAGGAGATATTTTGGAGGCAGAAATCGAGAGTGAAGTGGATTAGAGAAGGGGAAAGAAAGACAAAGTTTTTTCTTAAATCCACTTTGGATCACAAGTCACATAACAAAATTTCAAAACTTAGAGATTTTCAAGGGAAAGAGCTTGTCTCCCACAAAGAAATGGAATATGTCCTAGTACATCACTTCCTTAGCATTGCAAAGGAGCCTCTCTTAGACAGGTCACGGTTCATTAACAATTTCACAAAGTACATTCCCAAGCTTGAAACAAGGGAAGACAATCACAATCTTAACAAGCCAGTGTCTGAAGATGAGGTACAACGAAGTTATCAATGAGATGAAAAATGGGAAAGCTCCTGGCTTGGATGGATTCAATGTGGACTTCTTCAAAGCATGTTGGAAAATGGTCAAACAAGACATCCTTGATGTAGTGGAAGACTTCAGAATATACAAAACAGTTTTGAAGGCTCTCAATGCCTCTTTCATAGCTTTGATTCCAAAGCGGGAAAAAGCTATGACACCAGACAAATTCAGACCCATAGCTTTATGTAATTGGTGTACAAAATTATTTCCAAAGTGATCACTAACATACTCAAGCCCCTTCTTCCAGCTCTTGTCTCAGAGGAGCAAACTGGTTATGTGGAAGGAAGACAAATTCTTAATAACATCATACAAGCTCATGAGGTGGTACACTCTCTTAAGATCAATAAGCAAGTTGGTATGATCATACAACTTGACCTAGTGAAAGCTTATGACAAGCTAAGTTGGTCTTACATCAGGGTAGTGCTGAGAGCTTATGGTTTCAACCACAACTGGATTAGATGGGTTATGACCCTGGTATCCATGGCTAGTTTTTCAATCTTGCTTAATGGCTCACCCTCAAGAACCTTTATGTCCTCTAGGGGTCTCAGGAAAGGAGATCCGCTCTCCCCCTTCCTCTTTGTGCTCATGATGAAAGGGCTAGGTAGAGCGATAAAAAGTGCAAGTGCTGAAGGAATAATCCAAGGACTGAAACTTACCATAGATGGAGCTGCTTCAACTCACCAACAATTTGTGGATGATACTATGCTACAGGGCATTCCCACGGTCAAGGAATCCAAAGCTTTTAAACAAATCTTGAACGAATTTTCTATGGCTGTCGGTATAGAGGTAAGCCTTGACAAATCAAAAGTTTTATTTTTTAACACTGACATTGCTATTCAGATAATCCTCACCAGAATTCTAGGGTTTCAAAGGGATCAGTTACATTCTAAGTACCTTGGAATCCCTCTTACAGACAAACCTCTAAGCAGGGGAGTGTGGGAGCTGGTAATTAACGAACTTCAGGATAGGATCAGGAAATGGACATGCAAATCTTTGAATT
The DNA here is from genome assembly GCA_000404065.3 of Pinus taeda. Taxonomy (NCBI): domain Eukaryota; kingdom Viridiplantae; phylum Streptophyta; class Pinopsida; order Pinales; family Pinaceae; genus Pinus; species Pinus taeda. Next base: position 179,739 of record APFE031404421.1, on the reverse strand, counting down.
TGGTAGGGTGCCTTGTGCTTACAAAGGTTGTCCTGCAGGCCATACCCATTTTTATGATGCCAGCTCTTCCTACTCCTATAGCAGTTATGCAACAGATTAGGAACATTCAAATAGATTTTCTTTGGGGTAAAGGGGAAGAGAAAAAGAAATGGGCTTTAGTGGCTTGGGACAATATCTGCAAATCTAAGGCCCATGGTGGTTTGGGGCTTCATGACTCTGAAACCCTCAACAAAGTTTCGAGTGAAAAACTTTGGTGGAGGTGGCTTAAGGAATCGGCAACCCCTTGTGCCAAGATTTGGAAACAAAATATGCAAATAATTGGCAGAAGAGGGATCATATCCGAATAATATTTCTGGGCTTATCAAGGGCTCCCACATTTAGAATCTTGCTAGGGAAAATAGACCCATTGTCCAGCAACACAACTTTTGAGAGATTCGAGATGGGAACGCAAGATTCTGGGAGGACAACTGGCAGCAGGAACCAAACTTGTTTAGGGAAGAACTAACTGCTCTCAAGAATGACATTGACAACAAAAGGTTTATGCATGGTAAGTAACTTCTGGGATCAGGTAAGGAATAATGGTAAATGGAGAATATGGAAGGATCTAGACTATAGTGAAGAGAGCCCTTTGAAAGCTCAGGAAGGCTCTCTTGCTCTGGACTTGGAACAGAGGAAGATTTTGATATCATCCTCGTCTGACCAACTGAGATGGGGAAGAAACACAAAAGATAACTTTAACCTCAAAGAAGCTAAATGAATAGCCCTAGGGTTTGATTATCAAAACCCTGCTAAGGTATGGAAGGACCTTTGGCAGCACCAACATTGGATGAAAATAAAGTTGTTTATATGGTTGTTTCAACAAAAGAAAATCTAACTTGGGAAAATCTTTTGAAAAGGGGTTTTGTTGGCCCATCCAAATACCATATATGTGGTTCACAAGAGGAGATGATGGAACACTTACTCAACCTCTGCCCATTCACCTCTACCTTGTGGGATTGGGTGGCCTCAATCTTCAGGCAGACTGATAGGGACAGATTCAGTATTACCAACACTTTAAAGAATTAGAGTAGTGCCTGGAAATACTGATCGAGTCAAATTTACATAATGCCATCATTGAAGCAGACCCTGAATTGATTATTAATGTGGCCAAGAAGATATGTAATGGAAAAGCACCGAGAAAAGTTTCAAAACATTGACGGGTTTTGTAGGTCTTTTAGCGCATTCATACCCACCTACAAACCTCGAGAACGGTTAGCTTCGTTCATGTGCGAAGAAAAGCCAATATGCTAGCTGATCGTCTAGCAAATGAAGGAGCGTTTTGCAAACAAAGTTAGAATAGGTATGCTTGGGATGTGACACCCTCGGGAAAATTGTGTGAGGATTGTGAAAGACAGGTGGCCAAAGACATGGAGAACTTCCATACTATTAGGAATGAACAAGAAAGAAGACTTGTGGAAGTAGGTGTAAGCGGAAGCAAAAGTCATTCTTAATCGTTGATCTCTCAAAAATGCTTAAAACAAAGCTTTGTACAGGGGAGGGGCACTTGGTAAACAACAGACTTCTTAGAAGGTCATTGACCACGGGTCTTGATAGCCTTCGTCATCGAATGGCTATCAGGTGGGAAAGTGATCGAAGGTTAACTATTCAAGTGGACTCGAAGATTTTTTAGATCAGCGGCTCATAATCTTCATCGGGTCCGTAAAGAGGGTAAAGACCGTCATATCAACAAGGACCTAATCGTATGGACCGTCAGATCAATAGGGACTTAATCGTATGGATATCAGGTTCTAAAAGTAATCGAAGGTTAAGTCTAAGACCGGACCCGAACATTTATAAACCAATGGTTCATAATCCTCATCGGATCCGTGAACTGGGTAAAAGGGGCACATGTTGTCGAGGCGATAGTGTTCATGACCGTCGGATCTTACGGGATTTGGATCGAAAGGATATCAGGTTTCAACATGGGAGGAGGTTAAGTCCAAGAATGAACCCGAAGTTTTATACATTGACAGTTTATTTACTCGGTCGGCTCCGTAAAGCTGGTAAAGGTCATGCATATCTCCGAAGCAATTTCTTTAATGACCATTGGATCACTGGGGGTCTTATCGAATGGCCATCGAGTTGGATAATGGGTAGAGTTTGAGATACAAGATTTAGGTATAAGGTTTCAGGTTTGTTTTAGGTTGTTTTGGGTTAATCTTCATCGGGTTAGCCCTTGTTGGTCTTTACACTTGTAAAGACGTGTAATATATGTAATATTTCTTGCGGTTAATAGAAGGCTCCACTCTTACTTGACCAAAAAAGAATGAAGACTAAGACAAGCAGGGGAGTTCACATTCATAGGCACGAAGGCATTGCAACAATATTTATCAACGCAAGAAAGGATTTGAACATTTATGAGGAACATAACAACTAATTTTCTCAACCACTCCAAATAACCCCAATTAACATAAACATGTGTCACATATGAATTAATGGTTTGAATTATATTCTTAAACACATTTCTCCTACCCATAATTTTAATGAAGAGTGGGTGATTGTTTTGGTCACATTTGAGGGAAAAAATGCCCCATATTAAGTAGATAAGTGTGTTATTTTGAAATATAAAAAATTATCAAGTGGATGGTAGGGATTTAACCTCCAAAATATATTTTAAATATTCTTATTAGTAGTGGCAAAGCAAAGGTTGAGATCTATCTCAAAAGTGGTTATGGCCTTTCTTCCATTTTAATTAAATGGATTAATTCAAAAAAATGTCATATGACAACAACTGTCATGTGAAATGAGTTATGGTGTTTTGGACAGGTGGTATTGATAAGCCATGTTATCGGTGTCATGTGAAATGAGTTATGGTTTTTAGACATGTGGTATTGATAAGCCATCCATGATATTGTAACAAACCCTATTTATTTATAGGTTAAGAATCTGCATAATAAAGTAGGGTAAATCTCCATGGTTACGATTTTTTTTTTCTAATTTATAATAATAAAATATAGTTTAAGATAAATTATAACTTAATTTTTTTTTTTTTTTTTTTTTTAATATTTGACAATATGAGATTGTATCATGAAAAGAGGTGTTTTGATCTTTATTAGAAATTGATAATTATAAGTGCTTACTAACTATTTGATTTATATTGCTACACTAATAAATAGTTTATCATAGAAAATATATTCTTGGTTAGTATGAAAATGAATACAAACAAAATCAAAATAATGATACTTTTGAGATTATATTTTAATGAGAGTTAAAGTGAGACATTTTTTTATTATTATTGTTATTATTATTGTTATTATTATTTTTATTTTTTATTTTATTTTTCGTGGAAGAATTACTATTTGGGATTGGAAAATGTTAGGTCTCTTGAATTATGATAACTCACTATATTTAGAAATATATGGAATTAGGTCGAGTGAGCAAAAATATATGATAATAATTTCTTTAAGAGTTGGAACACATCTCTTATGAATTTTTCTTAATTGAAATAAGATTATACTAAATAGGAGTGATGACACTCAGATTTTTAACCATCTGAAAATTAATTTTGAAAAATTGAATATCTCTCTCTCTCTCTCTCTCTCTCTCTCTCTATATATATATATATATATATATGCGACTATTTTTTGATATTTTTAATAGAATTTAGAGACTTTTGGTGAGATACAATGTTGAACTATAAATTATATTTATGAATGTAAAAATGGATCTATCATCTTCAAAAATCCTTTAGCAGGCTCAATAGATTAGAAGTACTATTTTCTTGATTTTTACAGAATTTCAGATAAAAATCTACTAAAAACTTCACCTAAAAAAGACCAAAAACTTATCTTATTAGATCACAACAAAAGAATTACTCAAAGAAAAGGAGAAAACTATAACTATTATAAGAAAAATATACCACCAAAAACTTCACCTGAAAAGACCAAAAACTTATCTCATTAGATCACAACAAAAGAATTACTCAAAGAAAAGAAGAAAATTATAACTATTATAAGAAAAATATAACCCGTCCACAAAATTCTCATGATGCGACTTTTCCAGAAAGTTTTCTTACTTTTTATAATATGGATCACAAAATTCAAGTAAAAATATAACTATTATAAGAAAATGAATGAAAACACACTTTAAAAAATAAATAGTAATAATATATAAGCAATTTCATTGACTTCAAAAATAAAAGATAAAAATATTTACAACTTCATATAAAAAAAAAAAATAAGTAGTATAACAATTGATTATCATTGGTTGTATTAATTACACTATGGTTGGAAATATTTAGCTATTTGCTAATCTAATATAAAATATTATACAAACTTTCTATTTTATTTTTTAGATATGTTACTTATTTTTTAATCATTTTATTAGCGAAAGCAATTAAAGTCTTATTGTGAAAATATTAAAAAAAACAATTTAAAAATATATATATATTAAAAAAAAAGTCAAAATTAAAAGATAATAAACAAAAATAAAATAAGGAAGAGAACAAATTTATCGCTAATAAAAAAGGCTAAAAATTGTTTCAATTATTATTTTTTACTTATAACTCAGGATACCCCTCAAAACAAGTGGACCTGGGTTAAATTGCTAGGTCTTCCCACCGAACTCTAGACGAGAAGGGTTTCTATTGACATCGGAAATGCTATTGGCAAATTCATCTATGCAGACCTGAAGTGTTTAGGGCCAGAGACATATGGGTTTCTTGGATCTTAATTGAGCGGGGTTTCTCGGGGGACTCCCTGAGCACATTGATTTGGTTTGAGACAAGATCCACATTCATCAAAGGTTGGATTTCTAGTGTATTCCATTCCGCTGTCTGATTTGCCGCCGCACTAGACATCTCCTGGCATAGTGCCCTTGAAAACATTGGAGGAAGAAGGCTATGTGCGGTGTGGCTTGGACCAAGATGGACGATGCACAGTTGGAGCTTCTGCTACATGGTGGTGGGAACCAGGGCACCAAATGGTCCAAAGGAAAACAACGACAACAAATTTCAGGTACCCCTCATTTCAAATATCCTACTTCTTCTAGTATGAGATCCTTGGATTACCCATCCTCCACTACTCCTTTTGTTGGGTTGTCCTGCCCTTGCACTTCCCCTTTTTATTACTATAGATTCAGTCTCTATACATTTAGCCAAATCCCCACTGTTACCAGAACAACCATCCATTTCCTCGAACTTTTCCCCGCCCCCTATGTTGGGGTTTTCGCCACCACCGCCCATGGCACCTATGAGGCCCCCTGAAATTTCGACATCCCCAACACACCCTACTATTTTGGCATTACCTGAGAATACTCCACTCCTCGGCAACTCGGCTACTTGCAAAACACCACACTCCCCTAAATCGCCTATGCCCTCCCCCAAGAACTCGGTGGATAACGACATTGAATTCCTACTTTCTAACCCAACCCTCAACCTGAAATCATTCACTATCCATCGAGAGAACCCTCAGATTTCTCCGAAGATTAGCCCCAACTCAACACTTAACATAACTGTGATACATAGGGATAAACGAGACAACAAAAATTTATGTGGGAGGCCCAAGATCATGTCGTTTTCCTTTGTTGATTCCTCCTCCCTCATCGACATTCCTATTAGCTCCACCTTTGAACCACGGGCCCTTTTAGCAACGCAACCCGACCTCCAGGCGGCATGACCCTCTGCCTTGTCTTGTCTACTTTAATCCTTCCTTTTGGAGGCTCGGATCACTGGCCTATCCAACTTGAAGCTTCTTTTATAGGCACTCTGAGGAACAGACCTTTTAGGTTTGAAAATATTTGGCTCACCCACCCTGACTTCATCAACAATATTAGAAAATGGTGGGCGGAAGATATGCCCGTTCAGGGTACTAATATGTTCCTACTGCATCAGAGACTGAAACACATTAAACTCAGGCTTAAAGATTGGAACAAAAATGAGTTTGGAAATATTTTCAAAGCCAAAAAGGAAGTTGAACAGAAACTATAGGGAATTAATCAGATCCTCATCACAGATGGCTTTACCGAGGAAAGGAGAATACAAGCTGAATCTCTTCAATAGGAATGGGAAGACAGATGCCAGCAAGAGGAGATATTCTGGAGACAGAAATTGAGAGTGTAATGGATTAAAGAATGGGAAAGAAATACAAAGTTTTTTCACAAGTCAACCGTGGATCACAGGTCTCATAACAGGATTTCAAAACTCAGAGATACTCAAGGAAAACAGCTCAACGCCCACAAAGAAATGGAATCTTCTCTGGTAGAACATTTCTAAAGCATATCAGAGGAGCCTCTCATAGATAGATCACAATTTATCAACAACTTCACAAAGTACATTCCAAATCTTGTAACTAGAGAAGATAATTACAATCTTAACAGGCCAGTGACTGAAGAGGAGGTAAGCAAAGTCATTAAAGAGATGCAAAATGGGAAAGCTCTAGGCCCGGATGGGTTCAAATTAGACTTCTTCAAAGCATGCTGGGAAATAGTAAAACAAGATATCCTTGATGTGGTGGAGGACTCGAGGAAATCCAAAACTGTTTTGAGGGCGCTTAATGCCTCTTTCATAACTTTGATTCCAAAGCAAGAAAAAGCTATGACACCAGATAGATTCAGACCCATAGCTTTATGCAATGTGGTGTACAAAATTATTTCCAAAGTAATTGAAAACATACTCAAGCCCACGTCTTCCAACTCTTGTGTCTGAGGAGCAAACTGGATATGTGGAGGGAAGGCAAATTCTAAATAACATCATTCAAGCTCACGAGGTGGTAAATTCTCTCAAGAGCAATAAGCAAGCAGGTATGATCATACAACTTGACCTAGCGAAAGCTTATGATAAGCTAAGATGGTCGTACATCAAGGAAGTACTAAAAGCGTATGCCTTTGACCACAATTGGATAAGATGGGTAATGGCCCTTGTCACCACAACTAGTTTTTCAATCCTGCTTAATGGCTTACCATCCAAAACCTTTAGGCCTTCAAGAGGCCTCTGACAAGGAGATTCGATCTCCCCCTTCTTCTTTATTCTCATGATGGAAGGTTTAAGAAAAGCGATCAAATCAGCCAATGTAGAAGGAAAAATCCAAGGTCTCAAACTCACCCTGAATGAGAATTCCTTGACTCATCAACAATTTGTGGATGACACTATGCGGCAAGGTACACCCACGGTCAAGGAAGCTAAAGCTTTCAAACAAATCCTGAACGACTTTGTTATGGTTGCTGGTACAGAGGTAAGCCTTACCAAATCAAAGATTTTCTTTTTTAATACTAACATTGCTATTTAGAGAAACCTCACCAGAATTCTCGGCTTTCAAAGAGAACAACTACCCTCCAAATATCTGGGAATACCTCTAACGGACAATCCTCTGAGCAAGGAAGTTTGGGAGCCAGTAACTAATAAACTCCAGGACAAATTCAGGAAATGGACAAGCATGTCTTTGAATTTAGCAGGACGGCTAGTGCTAACAAAAGCTGTCCAACAAACTATTCCCATCTTCATGTTTTTAGCTCTTCCTGCTCCTAAAGGAGTTTTGCAACACATGAGGAATATCCAAAGAGATTTTCTTTGGGGCAAAGGGGAAGAGAAAAATAAATGGGCTTTGGTAGCATGGGATAAGCTTTGTAAACCTAAGACCCATGGAGGTTTGGGACTTCATGACCCTGAAACCCTAAGCAAAGTTTTGGGGGCAAAAATATGGTGGAGATGGCTAAAGGAATCAGTAACCCCTTGGGCGAAGGTTTGGAAACAAAAGTATGCAAATATTGGGAAGAAAGGCATCACATACAAATGTCTAGGCTCATCAAGGGCTCCCACATTTGGAACAATGCATGGGAGAATAGAGCCATTGTTTAGAAGCATAATTTTTGGGAGATCAGAGATGGAAACCTAGCTTGGTTTTGGGAGGACAACTGGCAGTAGGAACCTAACCTATTAAGAGAAGAACTAGCCAATCTTAAGAATGACACTGATAGTAAAGCTTTACTCAGGGTAAGTGACTTCTAAGATCAGGCGAGGAACAAGGGAAAATGGAGAATATGGAAGGACCTGGTATATATTGAAGAGACCCCTTTGAAGGCCCAGGTAGAAGCTCTTGCAGTGGTCTTGGAATAGAGAAAGATTTTGACATCAACATCATCTAACCAACTGGGATGGGGAAGAAACAACGAAGGCAACTTCAACTTCAAATAAGCCAAGAGAATGGCCCTAGGGCTTGACTTTCCAAACCCTAATAAGGTATGGAAGGACCTATGGTAGAACCCGCACTGGATGAAAATCAAATTGTTCATGTGGTTGGTGCATCACAAAAAAATTCTGACTTGGGAAAACCTTCAAAAAAGAGGTGTAGACGGCCCATCTAGATGCCAATTATGTGAATTACAAGAAGAAACAATGGAACACCTACTCAACCTCTGCCCATTCACCTCTACCTTGTGGAATTGGGTGGCTTCAATCTTCAGACAAACAGATAGGGACAATTTCAGCATCATTGGCACTTTGAAGAATTGGAGGAAAAACTTTTCAAAAAATGAAATAATCAGCAAAGCTTGGACTCTAGTTCCAAGCTTTTTAATCTGGGATGTCTAGAAAGAATGCAACAATAGGATTTTCAAGAATAGAATTGGCTTATCCCAGAGCATCATAGCTCAGATCATTAGACAGCTCAAAGAGACTATGGGCACCCTTCTAAAGAAACCCCCCGAGAACCCACCTCTAGACCAGGATGCACATATACTATTGCATTTGGGTCTCCAGTTGTCTATCCCCCAGGGCATAAACAAGATTGTAAGTCATACAATAGCGGTTAAGGACTTCTGGCAACCTCCTCCTCATGGTTTTTTGAAATTTGATATAGATGTAGCCTCTAAAGGAAACCCTGGGGTGGCTTGTTATGGCAGAGTCATAAGAGATGAGCATGGATACATAAAAGTCATCTTTCATAGTCATTTGAGGAATGCCACCAATAATATGGCGGAACTCATGGCCTTAGAGCAATGCTTAGAAATCTTGATTGGATCAAATTTACACAATGTCATCATTGAAGTTGACTCTGAATTGATAATTAATTTGGTCAAGAAGATATGCAATGGCACAGCACCAGAAAGAGTGTCGAAACACTGGCGGTTATTGCAGGTTTATCAACGTATACAATCCCACCTGAGAGCCCTGAGAACCCTCAACTTTGTTCATGGCATAGAACAACTAACAAGTTATCAGATCGTCTAGCGAATGAAGGAGTACTCTGTTCAAAAAGCAATAGAAGATATGCCTAGATGTCGACACCCTCACGGAAATTGTGCGAGGACTATCACAGACAGACTACCAAAAACATGGAGTACTTTCAAAGTATGAGAAATAAGCAGAAAGAAGACTAATAAAACAGTAGAAATTGGACCAATCACAGGGAAGAAGCAAGTGGTAAACAGTGGGCAGGTTAGTAGGCAGGTGACTAAAGATTGCCCTGAACTCCATCATCCTATGGATTTCGGTCGGAAAACTGCACGTAGGTTAATTCTTCAAACGGACCCGAAAAAATATAGATTGGTGGCTTATTTACTCTTCGGGTCCGTAAGAAAAGATAGAGAGTGGGCAAGTTGTCGAGATCTCTTTGGAACTCCTACATCCTATGGATTTCGGGTGGAAAATTGCACGAAAGTTAATTCTTCAAGCGGACCCAAAAAACTATAAAGCGGTGGCTTATTTACTCTTTGGGTCCGTAAGAACAGATAAAGAGTGGGCAAGTTGTCGTGATCTCTTTGGAACTTCTTCATCCTATGGATTTCGAGCAAAAAACTGCTCGAATGTTAATTCTTCAAACGAAACCGAAAAAAATATAAAGCGACAGCTTATGTTTCTCTTTGAGTCCGTAAGAAAAGATAAAGTGTAGGCAAGGTGTCGACTCGAAATTAGCTCATGATCGTCATATCAACGAGGGTTGGATCGCATGGTCATTGGGTTGAAAAGATAACCGAAGGTTAAGGATTGTTCTTGGATCACTTGTTGCAGTATTGTGGGCCTTCGGATCTGTGGGCCCTCGTCATCAAGGCCTTTCAGGTTCTTTGATGCACAAGAGTTAAGACGTGTAGCAGACCCGATATAACTTTAGAATCTTTTAACTTCTCCTTCGGGTTCGGATAGTAGGTTTGCAAGTCGCTGGTTATCTAGAGTGACGCCTTGAGGGCGAACAAATCTTAGGTGTTTTTTGAATCCTCTGCACTCTATGTTGGGCGGAATGTTTTGTCAACCATTCTTTTGTAGTCTTGTTGGAGTTAGGTTCAGGGTTGTGCCAACCCAGCTGTCTGTTGAATTTTCACAAAGTTGGTGTTGTTGTTCTTGACTCCGTTAAAAAAATGTACATTATATATTTTTTTCTAGATTAATGGAAGGTCCCACTCTTACTTGATAAAAAAAAAGAGTAATACTTTAATATTATTTAATATTCTACCATTATTTAATAATATTAACCATCAATATTGATGTTAGTTATCAAATTATTAATTAACTATATTAATTAATTAATTAATTAATTAATATTAGTGCTTTAATAGTTAATTAGTATTCACTATTTTTAAATTTAAACATTAATTTGGATATTAATTAATTAATTATTAATATACCATTATTTTAATAATATTAGTCCTCAATATTGATATTAAATTATCAAATTATTAATTAGCTATATTAATTAACTCATTAGGAACCAATTAATTAATTTAGTTAATTAATTAATATCAATGCTTTAATATTAATTAGTATTCCACTATTTTAAATTTAAATATTAATCTAGATATTTTATTAATTAGTTATTAATATACTATTATTTAATAACAATTAATTATTGTTTTTGTAACCTTGGTAGGTCTATATCTTCAACATGTCCAATATATCACCCAGGCTTAGAATTGAACTAGTGACTTCACATCAAGCAATGTTTTAACAGACTTTGTGAACAATAACAATTAATTACTAAATTAATTATCTCTATTATATTAATTATTTCTAATTTATTATTTTTTGTGGATTTCACACAAGTTTTTTTTTTCCCTTTTTCTATTTATTTATTTACAGTGCTTCTCGTATCCTTTATCTCATCAATATCTCTTATAATGATAGATCCGAATTTAGACTTACATGAATTAAAAATATATATAGTGGATAAATCTCTAGAAGCCTATTCCTCAAATCAAATTACCACGTAAATTTCCAAACCAAAAAATCTAATGTATTTTATTTTAATAATTATATTTAAATAAAATGATATTAAAATATATAATGCATTTTTTAATGTTGATGATGATGATGATGGTTAACCTCTGCTGAGACCAAACATTGGTCTATCGGACCTAAAGAAACAAATTATTTATTTTGATTTAAAATTTTATTCCTATGCTCAAAAAGTTTGGAGAAAAGTCTCCTAAGCTCACTATAATTTTGACATTGTAAAAGGCTAGGAAGGTCAGTATTGTAACAAAGATTGTGAAACTGAGATCTAATGTGGTTGTACGTGGGGCACTCTAAGAGGAAGTGGTTTTCATCCTCGACATTCCTTTTCTCACATATATGGTAGATCCTTTCCATCCATGGCGTTTTAGGAATTGCTGAACGACCTGTTTCACTATGGAGCTCATGAGGATTTGTTCTAATCTTTGCTATATTAATTTTCTTCTTTGACATAGTTAAAATAGAGAGATACTTTTGATCTTCTAGGGTGGGGTTAATGACCTTCTTATAATAATTTAATTTTCTTTTAGCCCCTAAATCTTTCTCACACCACATTTTTTCTTTGAACTTAGAAGTAACAATATTTTTAATGTTATTTATGTTTTGCAATGCATCATTCTCGTTGATCTCCCAATAGTTTAACCAGACCCTTGTGTCTTTATGCCACCCTCGATTGAGCCTTAGGTGGTTTTGGTTGGAATTTAAAGCTAGCTTAGGAAGTCTATGATTGTCTATGTTATTGAGTTTGTGCTTGTACAACAGAAACCTAATCATAGCTAGGCTCTCAATAGGGGAAATACCTGCTTCCAGAAGGAGAATAGGATAGGGTGTTTTACTTTTAATTTTCAGGTTATAAGTTATAAAACGCTTCTCGATTTGCTCAATCTTTCTCCATGATTCTCTTGAGATGCTGCAACCCCAAACCTCACAGCCATATAAGATAATAGGAGTGACTAAAGTTTCAAAAAGGAACTTCTTTTTTTATTAGCATTAAGTAATCTTTTTATTAATTTTTAGATAAATATGTTGATAACTTAAAAATAAATTAAAAAAATGCAATGCATTTTTTTAATGTTATAGTTAAGTGATATCATATTATGGAAAATCTTTTTATTAATTTTTAAATATATATTTTAACCGTTTAAAAATAAATATATATTTTAATATACTTATTAACATTGAATGAATTTAATTGTATTATTAAATTTAATTACACTGAAATCACTAATCCATTTTAAATAATAATAAAGATATATTTAACCCTAATAAATATATAAGTAAAATCATATAACTAAAAAAATCATCACATTTCTTCACATATGTCTCATTCTTCATGTTGTTTTACGAAAACATATCAATATTAAAACTATTCTTCAAATTGTTTTAAATAAAATATATCAATATTAATAATTCCCATTTTTTTATCTTTACACAATCAAAGTCATCTTTAAAAAATTTAACTTCATTCCCCAAACATAACTAATTTTTTAAACTGAAAATAGTAACGTTTCGAGGAAAATAGAAAACCCTAAACGCGTGGCCAAGCCCCCACATTGATGCAATATTAGGTGGGCCTAAAGTTGTGCGTTCATTCGCTAAGCGAACTTGAAAGACGTTGACCCCACCCACTCACGGGCCGAATCATGGGACCATCAAAACGCTTTAAAAATAGCATTGCGAAGCTTTAAATAACAATACCCCTAACACAAACAAAGTCAAACACGGTCAGTTGAAACAGGGGAAAACCCAGCGTCTCAATCTTACAAAGTCAAGTTATAAAAGCAAGTTACCATTAGTCAACTCCTATTTCCACCCCTATTGAAATATAAATGCGGTCTAACATGCGAGGTGAATAGGAGTTGCCTTGCTGTTAATATGCCAAAGTCAACTTTGAGGGAAATATAAATGCAAGGCAACTCCTATTCCGCTCACATGTCAGTCCACATTTATATTTCAATAGGGGTGGAAATAGGAGTTGCCTTATCATTATATGCTACGTCACATTAATAAATATATATTTTAATAACTTGAACATGTGAAATACTCAATTACATTTGAATATTATTAAAGTGACATTAGTAAAATAATTATTAATAAAAATAATTGTATTTTAATATATAATATTTAAAATTATAATTATGATTTCAAAATTATTAATAATTTATATTCTAATTTTGTTAATATATTTTATATTATAATATTATATTTTTCTTAGAAATGAAATATTGCAAGGATTAGAACTAATTCTCATGATATCCAAAGTGAACCGATAATATGTTTGTTTGTTTGTTTGTTTTTTTTAATAAGAGAGTCAAAGATGAAAAGTACTTTCTTTTGGATTCTTTGGCTTTTACTCACACTCACTCTCATTTCCATGACATTTTCCCCACGACCAACCTCCTCGACTTGTTCACAGGCTTATGTCTCTATATACAATGCATTGTTTGAACTTCGATAGTGGAATTGATCATCCAATGAAGTTACAGTGACCCCATAACACTTCTTTCCCTCCTTTTTTATCGCAAAAATAATTTTAAATAATCTCAATTAACCGCTTCTCCTTTTTATCACAGAAATAAAATTTTAAATAATTCTAATTAACCCCTTCTTTCTTAAGGTCCGATAGACCATATCAGTGTTAGTGAATGTTAATCATCATCATCTTCATCTTCATAATATACTGAGATTTACTTTCCAAGTATATTGTCATTATCAAGATTAAACATATTAACGAACACTCTATACCTTCATGTAAACAAATTTAACTTTGTGACTCTTAAATTCTATTCTAAAGCCTTACAAAATGTCCCTACCTTTAGAACCCTACTGATAAATCTTTGTCATGGCCTCATTATGTACCCTGACAAAAAATAAAGAAAAAGAGGGTAGATCTCAAAATTTCAAACAAAAGTTTTGAAAATAAAAATGGATCAATGTTAACAAAACTAAATGGGAAAACCTACAAACCCACGGAAAGAAAATGGATCTTCAAAAATTTAGGGATAATTTCGACAATTAGAACCCAAAATTTTGGTGAGTCGACGAATTTGTTGTGACTTGCATCAAATCTAATACTATTACTCCAAGGCAACATGTAGTGGACAAAGAACAAAGATGATATGAATATCTATATCAATATATGGCTTTATTGATGTTACAGTTTCAGATCTTTGGAACATATGCTATGTTTCGACTAAATGTACATTTGGACTCCTTTGTATTTCTTATATAAATACAATTATGCTTTTTCTGTCCTGAATATCTATTTAAATCTTTCCTCAATGAATTATACCTATAGTCTCATACATTTGAATAGTAAAATGAGCATCGTCATACGATTACAATAACCATAACTCTCTAACTAAAGAAAAAACCAAATAGGCCCATCCCCCGAGATGGCATGATAGGGAAATATATGGAGAAATTCAATTGCAAGGACATGCTCGATGCTAGGTGGGGAAAGCATTCAATGCAGATAAATAAACCAACCACTTGGGTAATGAGTTTTTCATAAGAAATTCTTATGTAAGTAAGTATTAACAAAATAATGCACCTATATTAATGAAGTTTTGAAATTTGTTGCAAATCTAAAAAATAAGTTTTGGAAATTAAATTGTTATTATAGAAAAATGACCAAACAATATAGTAAATTATATATTGCATTTAAAATTCCTATTATATTTTTATTATTTTTTTATTTAAAAAATAATTTATATTACTCTAAATCTTTAAAACTTTAAAGCATAATTCTCACATTATTTTATTTATTTATTTATTTATTTTTAAAGTGTTATTTGAAGTTATATTAACATATGAAAAAATAAAATCGATACAATAATTTTGCTATTGGTCTGTCGGTAGGGAATATAGCTTGAGTGGGCTTAATGGTTAAGAGCATGTGTTTCCTCCTAAGAGGTCACAGGTTCAAAACCAGAAGGGGGTAGAGCATGTATGCCTTCATAAACTTAGCAGTCAAATCGTTGCATGGAGGTGGGTCCCTTGTCCCACAAACAAGGGGGTCTCATACACCAATTTGGTGTTCGGCTTGGCTGTAACCTTAAAAATGGATATTATTATTAGTAACACAGTAAATGTTTCTTAGACCAAAAATCATTGTTCTAGTTTCTTATCGAAATTGATAGTGTTGTTGTCTAGTATATTTAATAAGTTGTATTGGATAGCTTCCAATATATAGACATATCCAAAATCTATCATATCTCAATTATATACTCTGCTAATCTTATAGGCTAGTAAGCAGAGAATAAAGACATTGTGCTTGCTTAGTTAGAGATGATGACTTCATCCTCATTTGTGGGAAATTCTTCTTCTTCTTTAGAAGATGAAAATTCTTGGTTGACTATTTTCTTTGCCACTTTAGTAATCTTCTTATCTAGCTTCTGCACATGCATACACAAAGCATCAATGCACAAAAGGATCTCATTTTTCACCTTGCTCTTTTCCACAAGGACTTTTCCTGTCGTTGTTTTGGTTTGTTGATAAATGTCTATAACCTGTACATACCCATTGAGTCTTTCCCTTCTAGTGCCTTATCCGATATCCATTGTCCCACACTATTAATGATGTATTCGTTCTGAATGAACCTTCTTTGTGCTCTAGCCTCTTCCTTAACATTATTGATTTCCTCTCTAATAGCTAAGGGAGTGGTTTTGAAGTAGATTGTAGTCAAGCATTCAATAGTGCCTTGTACACAAGACATGGATGGAGCCCTTGAATGGGGCCTCTACCTACCTTTGTTCAAACAATTGGACCCTTGTCCAGGCATTAGAATTATTAAGAACTGGTAAAAGCATAACTAGACATAGTGAGGGGGGCTCAGGAGAGAAGTCGAGGGAAAAGATAATGAAATAATAGTAGAGGGGACAAGGATGGAATACAAGGAGATTTAAGGGAAGCTAGAGCATGGAGGGAGGGAATGAGGGGCGGAGTAGCACCCACTAAGATAAATTGAGGGTGAAGGGAGGATAGGGAGAACACTTTGGACAAAGAGAATAGGGAGAGAGTGTAGAGCCAAAGTGAATATAGAGAGGACAAAGAACTCGAAGGAGTTAACTACAAACGTCCTAATGATTTGATAACATTGATGCATGATGCATGACCATCTTCAGCCTTTGTTGGCATACATAACCACTTGGACTTGCACCGTAATGAATTCATGCAGAGGGTAGATAAGTGGAGATCTCGTTGGATATAAATGGGCAATTCGCATGAAGGATTCGCCTTTTCTTGCTAATTATAATTTGTCTCTATATGGTAGCATGTAGCCTCCCAAAATTGTTGCCAACCAAATGTTTGAGCCTTTGATTGCTTGTTAAACCTAGCTATGGGGAAATGACCATCCTAATAAGGTAATCATGAGACCACCCAATTTGTGGTCTTCTCTTTCAAGAAGGACATGGAGGTGAGATTTGATCCACTTATGTGTGCATGTGTCATGAAACCATTTTTAATATAGTCTCTCTAGGTGCAACTACACATTCAACAACCACCTCAAGGTTTCCTAGGGCTTTAAGACTAGGCCCTTGTGAGAATTTAACCTTTCCCAACAATGAAAATCTCCTCGATTTTGATTTCCACCATTGGATCCAACCTCTTTGGACATCACTTCTTTCTTTTCATCACTAAATGTATTCATATAATCAATTCAAAATTATAAATTTAATATTTATATAGTAATGAAAATTTTAAATTGTATTTCTTCCAACATCAATATTCTTTTTACTTTTATGCCTAAGGATTGTGGAATGAATGGATTTGAAATCTCTATAATATTAAGAAAAAAAGTTGAAAATCACTCTCTTTTAACATATTAGGGTTGCAAATTACAATATTTGTAATATTAATGAACTTGATAACTTGTTAAGAGAGTCAAAGATAATGGGAAATGTCTTTCTAATACAAAAACAAAATATTGAAGTGAATGAATTAATCGCTATTTTTTTAAAGTTTGATAAAGAAAAGTTGATATTAATAAATCACAATCTTCATCATCATCAACATTAACATTTTGCTTTAATGAACATATATAGATTAAAAATTCTATAACTAATTGAGTTCAAGGAACCCTACGAAAATATTATACTAAGTAGCTAAACAATCTAATGTATTGAGCAAATGAATGAATAGTGGTAGACTTTAAGTATTGAAGGTCTTTCACAGTGCGTTATATTAGATATCACTTTTTGGGATTCAACTGCGTTAAGAAAGTCATTCATCTATGACCATTTCCATGAGAGGTAGTCGTAACTGGCTAATTTCTCATGATTTTTGAATAATCCACTTAACACTCATTGCATCGGGTGATGCTCACAGGGGTGACGAAATGAGATTGAAACTAGTGGTAGACTTGTTTAAATTCTCACTACGGGTATTTTGGAAGCAAGGAAAATTTTAAGGGCCAAATCCATAATTTAAATAATTTTTATGTTTTTCTCTAAAAATGATTCACCAATTCCTTTTCTAAAATATTTTTTTAGAAGATAAAATATTTTTTTTATAAGAATAAAATTATTTTTACTATAAAATGTCAGGTGAATTATTAAAAATATATAAAATCTTTACAAATTTGAATATTTTGGAAAAATATCACTAACGATTTATAATTTGAATTTTAAGAATTATTAATTGATCTCTAAAATGTTTTGGATATTTCATTAGAACACTCTAACAATTCTTACAAGTTTCTGCAAGTTATATTATTAATTGATTTCTAAAATGTTTTCGATATTTCATTAGAACATCGTAACAATTCTTACAAGTTTATGCAAGTTATATTACTTATTATTTTAACTTGATATTTACAAATGCATGAATTACTAAAAAAAAAAAAGTGAAACAATAAACATCATGTAACTTGCACATAATGAACACAAGATATTACCGTAGGAAACCCAATATAAGCAAATAGTCAGGAGGTGAGCACCATGTTTTTCTCTTATTTTCTCAAGTGTGAAATTCAAAATAGAAAGAAATATGACCTCACTATGGAGTTGACATAGACATTGTGCCTTTTATCACTACTACAAGGTCATCTATTGCCTTTATTTCACTCGTAAATCTCATTCCTATGTTTTGCTCAACTTTGGATTAATAAAGCAATATAACAAAAATATTGCCCCTTTGTGGCTTAACAATTAACATGCCTTGATAGTTGTCTAAGGTTATGGTTATTACATGCCTCAACTTCCATTTAAGTCTAGGGTTTTGAACCGTAGAGTATTCTTGAAAGTCCACATGTGAGTAGCTCCACGTGTACAAGTAATAGGAGTTGACATGACATCCACTTGGTACCAAAGTGGTCAAAAGCATAGGTCAAATTGTGGGAGGCACAACTTTCTCATCTATATCATATTTAAGGCGATGTTTATATTGTTGGAAAACTTTCAATGTGTTGCATAGCTTTAACTCTAAAAATGATTTACTAATGTCATTAAATGGGCTTTGGAAGCAACAAAATAGGCCTTGCAATAAAATGAGCTCTACAAATCAATATTTTTTTTTCTTTTCACTCATAAATTACCAGAATAGTTGACAAAATATATTGTGATCCATTTCGATAATGAATGAAGACTAAGGCAGTTAGTAAATTAGAAATTATGGATGGATTCAAGTGGCTTGTTGTGAACTGATTTGAGGGTGGCTCTACAATATGAACTAGGGTTTGAGTTAGGGTTTGGCCATTGGTAACCATGGCGGGTTAGGGAGGAGGGAGTTCTGCTCCCTCCTACAGTCAAATAGCCATGAACAGAAGCAAGGGAACTAGTTTTCATCACTTCAAGAAACCACCAGAGGTGATAACTGAGGATACTAACACAGGAAACATCAAACCTCACAGACATAAAGAAAATCATGAGGAAGATAACATGGAGGAGAGAAAAGAGGGTAGCAGTCAGAAAGTTGCACCTATGAGTGTGACAGGGGTCTGTAAACCCAAGTCGACCATTATTCCTCGGGTCGTTTTAAGTGACCCAACACTACAGGTGCATAGAGAACACATGGCGGAGCACACAGTTATATGCAAATTTATGGGGATATGGCCAATGGAGAAGGCCTTACACGCATGGATAAGGAACCGCTGGAAACCAAAGGGGGAAATAAACCTTCACCTTGGATCCAAGGGCTTCTTTATGATGGTGTTCACGAGCTTAGAAAATAAAGACAGAGTGTTCGAGGGAGGACCCTATTTTTACGTTGCTGCAGGCCTTTACATGCGACCATGGGTGATGAATTTTGTCCCAGAACGAGAAACGTTCACTTTAGTACTGGTATGGATAAGACTATACTCCCTTCCTCTAGATTATTGATTGCCAGGGTCTCTAAAGGCTATCTGTAACAAACTAGGGCATTTTATAAAAATAACAAATGTGACTCTAAGAGGTAAATACACTTCATTCACCCGACTTTGTGTGGAAATGGACTTATCTAGGGCACTTCCAGACGAGATCATTTTAGAAGTGTATGTTGAAGAATGGGTGTAGGCGGTGGAATATGAACATGTCCCTTTCAAGTGCCGTAAGTGCCATGAACACGGGCACCTATATAGAGACTGCCCATCAAACAAACTGGAGAGCAACACAAAAACCACCACAAGCAAAGATCCCGAGGGTTTCACTAAGGTGGGGGGCAAAGGGAAAGGAGGAAAGCGGTATCAAAAGAAAATCAATGAAGACGGGCAACCGAGCCATAATAGTTTCAAAATCTTAGAAGAAAAACTTGGAAACAATGGGGCAAACCATGAATCAGAGACTAATACTAATGAGAAGGATAGGGATGCTAGCATGGAGGATATCCCAGAGAACAAATAGCAAAAGGATGATCTACCGAGCATTGTGGAGCTTAGTAGGGACCATGAGATGACCCCGAGTGAGGCAGGAACGAAGGACCATGAACTACAGGAGATTCTTGAGAGGGATAACTTAGATCTAGAAAAGTTTCTGGAGCAGGGTATTGCCAAAGGGGTTGATTCCCTGCCAAAGAAGGAGTTTGACAGGGTTCAACAACTGTTCATCTGGAGATCCCAATTAAAGGGCTATGGAGTCAAAAGAAACCATGACATCCAGGAGAATAGAGGGATGAAAATAATGGAGGAAACACTAGGGCACTCTTCCAAGGATCCGAGTAGGAAAAGAGGAAGAAAAAGACAGAATGAGTCGCTGACCGAATGTGGAAAACTCATGATTAACTCAGGTAAGATGAGAGATCTCACCAGTTACTCCTTTACAAACCTTTCTTAATGAAGCTTACAACCTGGAACATTAGGGGCCTAGGAAGTAAAAGGAAACAAATAAATCTTAGCAGTAGAATAAAAGAAGAAAAACCAGATATGGTTTTTATTCAGGAAACTAAGTGTTTGATGGACAAGATCAGAGAAATACATAGCAAATGGTTAAGCAAGTATGAGTGTCTAGAGGTTAAGGCAGATAACTCGGCAGGAGGGATTCTTATGCTTTGGGATCCCCATAAACTTGGAATCTTGGATACGGAAGCGTCCAGGAACTATCTATCACTGGTGATTCAACCTCTGGGTGATAGGGACAATTACATGATTACAAATGTCTATGGTCCTCAAAAACTTGAAGACAAACTCAAGCTTCTCACCTCCCTTGAGGAGCTGAGAGAGAGATATCCTGATATGCCTTGGATTCTAGCAGGGGATTTCAATATGATCAAATCTCTTACAAAGAAAAAAGGTGGCACTAAAACACTAGGCAGAGACTCCATTGCCTTCCAAAACTTCATAAATAAAATGAGACTACTGGATGCTGAAAAAATAAATGGCACTTTCACCTGGAACAATAAGAGAGGAGGGGCTTCTCAAGTTGCCTCTAAACTAGATAGATTCATAATCTCAGAGGACCTCCTGCTCACAGGCCTTGACATGTCAGATCTAATCCTTCCCTTTCGAGGCTCGGACCACTGGCCCATCCAGCTTGAAGTCGCTTTTATGGGTACACCGAGGAACAAACCTTTTAGGTTTGAAAATGTCTGGCTCTCTCACCCTGAATTCACTAGCAATATTGACAAATGGTGGATGGGAGATTTTCCCACTCAAGGCACTAAAATGTTCATGCTGTAACAAAGCCTTAAAATGCATCAAATCCAGACTCAAAGATTGGAACAAAAAAGAGTTTGATAATATTTTTAAAGCCAAAAGAGAAGTTGAACATAAACTCCAGGGGATTAATTAGATCATAATCACAAATGGTTTTACTGAGGAAAGGAAAACTCAAGCTGATTCTTTTCAGAAGGAATGGGAAGATAGGTGCATCCAAGAGGAGATATTCTGGAGGCAGAAATCGAGAGTGCAGTGGATTAGAGAAGGGGAAAGAAACACAAAGTTTTTTCTTAAATCAACTTTGGATCACAGGTCACATAACAAAATTCCAAAACTCAGAGATTTTCAAGGGAAAGAGCTTGTCTCCCACAAAGAAATGGAATATGTCCTAGTACATCACTTCCTTAACATTGCAAAGGAGCCTCTCTTAGACAGGTCACGGTTCATTAACAATTTCACAAAGTACATTCCCAAGCTTGAAACAAGGGAAGACAATCACAATCTTAACAAGCCAGTGTCTGAAGATGAGGCATAATGAAGTTATCAATGAGATGCAAAATGGGAAAGCTCCTGGATCGGATGGATTCAATGTGGACTTCTTCAAAGCATGCTGGAAAACAGTCAAACAAGACATCCTTAATGTAGTGGAAGACTTCAGAAGATACAAAACAGTTTTGAAGGCTCTCAATGCCTCTTTCATAGCTTTGATTCCAAAGCGGGAAAAAGCTATGACACCGGACAAATTCAAACCCATAGCTTTATGTAATGTGGTGTACAAAATTATTTCCAAAGTGATCTCTAACATAATCAAGCCCCTTCTTCCAGCTCTTGTCTCAGAGGAGAAAACTGGTTATGTGGAAGGAAGACAGATTCTTAATAACATCATACAAGCTCATGAGGTGGTACACTCTCTTAAGATCAATAAGCAAGTTGGTATGATCATACAACTTGACCTAGTGAAAGATTATGACAAGCTAAGCTGGTCTTACATCAGGGTAGTGCTGATAGCTTATGGTTTCGACCACAACTGGGTTAGATGGGTTATGGCCCTGGTATCCATGGCTAGTTTTTCAATCTTGCTTAATGGCTCGCCCTCAAGAACCTTTATGTCCTCTAGGGGTCTCAGGCAAGGAGATCCGCTCTCCCCCTTCCTCTTTGTGCTCATGATGAAAGGGCTAGGTAGAGCGATAAAAAGTGCAAGTGCTGAAGGAATAATCCAAGGACTGAAACTTACCATAGATGGAGCTGCTTCAACTCACCAACAATTTGTGGATGATACTATGCTGCAGAGCATTCCCATAGTCAAGGAAGCCAAAGATTTTAAACAAATCTTGAACGAATTTTCTATGGTTGTTGGTATAGAGGTAAGCCTTAACAAATCAAAAGTTTTCTTTTTTAACACTGACATTGCTATTCAGATAATCCTCACTATAATTCTAGGGTTTCAAAGGGATCAATTACATTCTACGTACCTTGGAATCCCTCTTACAGCCAAACCTCTAGGCAGGGGAGTGTGGGAGCTGGTAATTAACGAACTTCAGGATATGATCAGGAAATGGACATGCAGATCTTTGAATTTGGTAGGGTGCCTTGTGCTTACAAAGGCTGTCCTGCAGGCCATACCCATTTTTATGATGCCAGCTCTTCCTACTCCTATATGAGTTATGCAACAGATTAGGAACATTCAAAGAGATTTTCTTTGGGGTAAAGGGGAAGAGAAAAAGAAATGGGCTTTAGTAGCTTGGGACAAGATCTGCAAACCTAAGGCCCATAGTGGTTTGGGGCTTCATGACTCTGAAACCCTCAACAGAGTTTCGGGTGAAAAACTTTGGTGGAGGTGGCTTAAGGAATCGGCAACCCCTTGTGCCAAGATTTGGAAACAAAAATATGCAAATAATTGGCAGAAGAGGGATCATATCTGAATAATATGTCTGGGCTTATCAAGGGCTCCCATAATTGGAATCTTGCTAGGGAAAATAGAGCCATTGTCCAACAACACAACTTTTGGGAGATCTGAGATGGGAACTTGGCAAGATTCTGGGAGGACAACTGGCAGCAGGAACCAAACTTGTTTAGGGAAGAACTAACCGCTCTCAAGAATGACATTGATAACAAAAGGTTTATGCATGGTAAGTAACTTCTGGGATCATGTAAGGAACAATGGTAAATGGAGAATATGGAAGGATCTAGACTATAGTGAAGAGAGCCCTTTGAAAGCTCAGGAAGGCTCTCTTGCTCTGGACTTGGAACAGAGGAAGATTTTGATATCATCCTCGTCTGACCAACTGAGATGGAGAAGAAACACAAAAGGTAACTTTAACCTCAAATAAGCTAAATGAATAGCCCTAGGGTTTGATTATCAAAACCCTGCTAAGGTATGGAAGGACTTTTGGCAGCACCAACATTGGATGAAAATAAAGTTGTTTATGTGGTTGTTTCAACAAAAGAAAATCTAACTTGGGAAAATCTTCTGAAAAGGGGTTTTGTTGGCCCATCCAAATACCATCTATGTGGTTCACAAGAGGAGATGATGGAACACTTACTCAACCTCTGCCCATTCACCTCTACCTTGTGGGATTGGGTGGCCTCAATCTTCAAGCAGAATGACAGGGACAGAGTCAGTATTACCAACACTGTAAAGAATTTGAGAAAAGACTTCTCAGACAATGAAATCATCAACAAAGATTTGGACTCTGGTTCCAGGCTTCTTAATTTGGGATGTCTGGAAAGAACGCAATGGCAGGATTTTCAAGAATAAAATTGGCTCAACCCAAAACATTATTGCACAAATATTAAGATAGCTCAAAGACACTGTTGGAGCCCTTTTAGGGAGACCTCTTGAGGACCCTACTTTGCCCCAGGACGCTCGTATACTGCTACAGTTGGGTCTCCATTCGCTAGTTCCCCAGAGCATAGACAAGGGTGTGAGCCAGATAAATTTTGGTAAAGAGTTTTGGCAACCTCCTCCTCATGGTTTCTTGAAATTCAATATAGATGGAGCCTCTAAAGGGAACCTAGGGATGGTTGGTTTTGGGGGGGTCATCAAAGATGAGCAAGGGTGCATTAAGGATATCTTTCACAGTCATTTGGGGACTACCACTAATAACATGGCGGAGCTCATAGCCTTAGAGCAGTGCCTGGAAATACTGATCGAGTCAAATTTACATAATGCCATCATTGAAGCAGACCCTGAATTTATTATTAATGTGGCCAAGAAGATATGTAATGGAAAAGCACCGAGAAAAGTTTCAAAAACATTGGCAGATTTTGTAGGTCTTTCAGTGCATTCATACCCACCTACAAACCTTGAGAACGGTTAGCTTCATTCATGTGCGAAGAAAAGCCAATATGCTAGCTGATCGTCTGGCGAATGAAGGAGCGTTTTGCAAAGAAAGTTACAATCGGTATGCTTGGGATGTGACACCCTCGGGAAAATTGTGTGAGGATTGTCAAAGACAGGTGGCCAAAGACATGGAGAACTTCCATACTATTAGGAATCAACAAGAAAGAAGACTTGTGGAAGTAGGAGTAAGAGGAAGCGAAAGTCATTCTTAATCGTTGATCTCTCAAAAATGCTTAAAACAAAGCTTTATACAGGGGAGAGGCACTTGGTAAACAACAGACTTCTTCGAAGGTCATTGACCACGGGTCTTGATAGCCTTCGTCATCGAATGGCTATCAGGTGGGAAAGTGATCGAAGGTTAACTATTCAAGCGGACCCAAAGATTTTTAGATCAGTGGCTCATAATCTTCATCGGGTCCGTAAAAGGGTAAAGACTGTCATATCAACAAGGACCTAATTGTATGGACCATCAGATCAATAGGGACTCAATCATATGGATATCGGGTTCTAAAAGTAATCGAAGGTTAAGTCTAAGATCGGACCCAAACATTTATAAACCAATGGCTCATAATCCTCATCGGATCCGTGAACTGGGTAAAAGGGGCACATGTTGTCGAGGTGATAGTGTTCATGACTGTCGGATCTTACGGGATTTGGATCGAAAGGATATCGGGTTTCAACATGGGAGGAGGTTAAGTCCAAGAATGAACCTGAAGTTTTATACATTGACAGTTTATTTACTCGGTCGGCTCCGTAAAGCTGGTAAAGGTCATGCATATCTCCGAAGCAATTTCTTTAATGACCGTTGGATCACTGGGGGTCTTATCGAATGGCCATCGGGTTGGATAATGGGCAAAGGTTTAGATACAAGATTTAGGTATAAGGTTTCAGGTTTGTTTTAGGTTGTTTCGGGTTAATCTTCATTGGATTAGCCCTTGTTGGTATTTACACTTGTAAAGACGTGTAATATATGTAATATTTCTTGCGGTTAATAGAAGGCTCCACTCTTACTTGACCAAAAAAAAGATTGAAGACTAAGACAAGCAGGGGAGTTCACATTCATAGGCACGAAGGCATTGCAACAATATTTATCAACACAAGAAAGGATTTGAACATGTATGAGGAACATAACAACCAATTTTCCCAACCACTCCAAATAACCCCAATTAACATAAACATGTGTCACACATGAATTAATGGTTTGGATTATATTCTTAAACGCATTTCTCCTATCCATAATTTTAATGAAGAGTGGGTGATTGTTTTGGTCACATTTGAGGGAAAAAATGCCCCATATTAAGTAGATAAGTGTGTTATTTTGAAATATAAATAATTATCAGGTGGATGGTAGGGATTTAACCTCCAAATTATATTTTAAATATTCTTATTAGTAGTGGCAAATCAAAGGTTGAGATCTATCTCAAAAGTGGTTATGGCCTTTCTTCCATTTTAATTAAATGGATTAATTCAAAAAAATATCATATGACAACAACAGTGATGTGAAATGAGTTATGGTGTTTTGGACATGTGGTATTGATAAGCCATGTTATTGGTGTCATGTGAAATGAGTTATGGTTTTTTAGACATGTGGTATGGATAAGCCATCCATGATATTGTAACAAACCCTATTTATTTATAGGTTAAGAATCTGCATAATAAAGTAGGGTAAATCTCCATGGTTAAGATTTTTTTTCTAATTAATAATAATAAAAATAATAGTTTAAGATAAAATTA
>APFE031404421.1:67178-152774 GCA_000404065.3 Pinus taeda | reverse complement strand
TATGATAATAATTTCTTTAAGAGTGGGAACACATCTCTTATGAAATTTTCTTAATTGAAATAAGATTATACTAAATAGGAGTGACGACACTAAGATTTTTAACCATCTGAAAATTAATTTGAAAATTTGAATATATATATATATGCGATTATTTTTTGATATTTTTAATAGAATTTAGAGACTTTTGGTGAGATACAATGTTGAACTATAAATTATATTTCTGAATGTAAAAATGGATCTATCATCTTCAAAAATCCTTTAGCAGGCTCAATAGATTAGAAGTACTATTTTCTTGATTTTTACAGAATTTCAGATAAAAATCTACTAAAAACTTCACCTAAAAAGGACCAAAAACTTATCTTATTAGATCACAACAAAAGAATTACTCAAAAAAAAAAAGGAGAAAACTATAACTATTATAAGAACAATATACCACCAAAAACTTCACCTGAAAAGACCAAAAACTTATCTCGTTAGATCACAACAAAAGAATTACTCAAAGAAAAGAAGAAAACTATAACTATTATAAGAAAAATATAATGCGTCCACAAAATTCTCATGATGCGACTTTTACAAAAAGTTTTCTTACTTTTTATAATATGGATCACAAAATTCAAGTAAAAATATAACTATTATAAGAAAATGAATGAAAACACACTTTAAAAATAAATAGTAATAATATATAAGCAATTTCATTGACTTCAGAAATAAAATATAAAAATTTTTACAACTTCATTAAAAAAAATAGAAAATGAGTAGTATAACAATTGATTATCATTGGCTGTATTAATTACACTATGGTTGGAAATATTTACCTATTTGCTAATCTAAAATATTAGACAAACTTTCTATTTTATTTTTTTAGATATGTTACTTATTTTTTAATCATTTTATTAGTGAAAGCAATTAAAGTCTTATTGTGAAAATATTAAAAAAAAAACAATTTAAAATATTATATATTTAAAAAAAAAAGAGAGTCAAAATTAAAAGATAATAAACAAAAATAAAATAAGGAAGAGAACAAATTTATCGCTAATAAAAAAGGCTAAAAAGTGTTTCAATTATTATTTTTTATTTATAACTCAGGATACCCCTCAAAACAAGTGGATCTGGGTTAAATTGTCAGGTCTTCCCACTGAACTCTAGACGAGAAGGGTTTCTATTGACATCGGAAATGCTATTGGCAAATTCATCTATGCAGACCTGAAGTGTTTAGGGCCAGAGACATATGGGTTTCTTGGATATTAATTGAGCGGGGTTTCTCGGGGGACTCCCTGAGCACATTGATTTGGTTTGGGACAAGATCCACATTCATCAAAGGTTGGATTTCTAGTGTATTCCATTCTGTTGTCTGATTTGCCGCCGCACTAGACATCTCATGGCATAGTGCCCTTGAAAACATTGGAGGAAGAAGGCTCTGTGCGGTGTGGCTTGGACCAAGATGGACAATGCATAGGTGGAGCTTCTGCTACATGGTGGTGGGAACCAGGGCACCAAATGGTCCAAAGGAAAACAACGACAACAAATTTCAGGTACCCCTCATTTCAAATATCCTACTTCTTCTAGTATGAGATCCTTGGATTACCCATCCTCCACTACTCCTTTTGTTGGGTCGTTCTGCCCTCACACTTCCCCTTTTATTACTATAGATTTAGACTCTATACATTCAGCCAAATCCCCACCGTTACCAGAACAACCATCCATTCCCTCGAACTTTTCCCCGTCCCCTATGTTGGGGTTTCTGTCTCCACCGCCCATGGCACCTATGAGGCCCCCTGAAATTTCGACATCCCCAACACACCCTACTATTTTGGCATTACCTGAGAATACTCCACTCCTTGGCAACTCGGCTACTTGCAAAACACCACACTCCCCCAAATCACATATGCCCTCCCCCAAGAACTCGGTGGATAACGACATTGAATTCCTACTTTCTAACCCAACCCTCAACCTAAAATCATTCACTATCCATCGAGAGAGCCCTCAGATTTCTCTGAAGATTAGCCCCAACTCAACACTTAACACAACTGTGAGACATAGGGATAAACGAGACAACAAACATTTCTGTGGGAGTCCCAAGATCATGTCGTTTTCCTTTGTTGATTCTTCCTCCCTCATCGACATTCCTATTAGCTCCACCTTTGAACCACGGGCCCTTTGAGCAACGCAACCCGACCTCCAGCTGGCATGACCCTTTGCCTTTACTTCAATATGCGGGGTCTGGGGGACTCGCAAAAATACCTTATCCTTACAGATATCTTTGTTTCTGTTGATCAACACGTCATTCTATTATAAGAATCCATGACCAATGCTTAGAAAGTGTTAGAGTACTTTGGGAATATGCTACCAGATTGGAATATGGTGGTTGTAGACTCTCTTAGTCTCTCTGGTGGACTGGCGACATTGTGGAATCCGAGATGGGTGAAGTTCAAGGCACATTATTGTTTTGTTGGTAGTCTACTCTCTGGTAGACTAAGGGGTCTCGTGGGACATTTTCGCGTTCTAAACCTATATGGCCCATATCGGGACCGGGATACATTTTGGGATAGATTGGAGGTTGTTGATATCCTAACAATTAGATCTCTCATTGTGGCTGGAGATTTAAATGCCACCATTGTGCATGAAGAATGTTGGGGCTCGACACACAGAATGGATCCCCTTGCTGATAGACTAAAATCGATTTTCTGTGATAATAACCTGATGAACATTAGACCACAAAAAATGGTTCCCACCTAGCATAATGGTAGGGCTGGAACACAACACATTGCCAAGACATTAGATAGATTCCTCGTACACGAAGATCTACTAGAGAGAATGGGTCTACTTTGATCAAAGGTCATGAAAACATACATTTCTGATCACCTGCCCATCACTTTGATATGGAGAAGGGAGGAGTTGCGATTGGGCATGCCCTTCAAATTCAACCTTATCTGGGTAGAAGATGCTGATTTTATTTCCTTGATTCAGGATTTCTAGGCTCAATACATGGATACATATAACTCCCCCATGTAGGATATATATGGGAAGCTACATGCATTAAAAAAGGAGGTAAGGAAATGGGAACACAAGAAGAAAAAGAATATGATTAAGGAGCTAGCTGTCATTAAAGTGGAGCTAGAAAGACTAGGTCAGATAATGGATATGGGGAACCCTATCCTATAACTCATTAATAATATCAAATACCTAAAGGTGAAGAAACAAAAAATATTACATGTATAGGAAGTCACTTGGAGGTTGAAGAGTAGGGCACTGTGGTTAAAAGAGGGGAATAAGAACACCAAATTCTTCCACAAATATGCCAATTTTATAAGACAAGTAAATACCATTTGGGGCATTAAGGACTCCGGTGGAAACATGGTACATAGTCTTCCAGAGATTCAATAGGTGACTATAACTTTCTTCAAGGATGCCTACAAAAGAAGATAAGGCACATTTATCGAGGACTAGATCTGGGGTCTGATTCATATCCAACCATGTTTGATTCAGATAAGAATGAGGAATTATACATGGCTGCAAATCAAGAGGAGGTACACACGTCCTTACATCTTTCACCAAGGACAAATGCCGAAGCCCAGATGGATGGACGGTCGAGCTCTTCCTGCATTTTTTTGGTCTAATGGGACCAGACTTAGTGTGGATGGTTGAAGAGTCCAGACTTGGAGGACACATCATTGGGGCAATCAACTCCACATACATTGCACTTATTCCAAAACAAGGTGATCGAGGACTTTCAGTGACTATAGGCCCATCTCTCTATGTAACTTGGTATATAAGTTGATCTCAAAAATCATTGCACTCGAAATAAATAACACACTGTCCACATACATCTCCCCAGAGCAATATAGATTCCTACAAGACAGACAGATACATGATGCAGTTGCAACGACACAAGAATGCATGCATTCCATTCACACAAAGAAGATGGAAGCTATTGTCATGAAGGTGGATATGCAAAAAGCATATGACAGTGTTGATTGGACATACCCGCACATTGTTTTACATAGAATTGGCCTACAAATGCATAACATTGAGTGGATTATGCATGTGTTACTACAGTTAGATATGCAGTCATTATTAATGGATATCCTACAAGCTACTTTGGGGTAGGCAAAGGACTATGACAGGGTTTCTCACTGTCCCGTTGCTTTTTATCTTGATCATGGATGGCCTTAGCCACAAAATTAAAAATGCTTGCTCGGGGACGATTTTCGAGCACTCACTGTGGGTCGTAGCATTAGGATCTCACACAACTTCTTTGTTGATGATATACATGTATTTAGTATGATATACAGGATGATGTGGGAAACTTTACATAACATATTCTACAGGTTTGGCAGAGCTTCAGGGATACTTATGAATAAGGGAAAACCAATGCTACTATATGGGGAGGGGCAACAAGAGGATATTGGACATATTGCAAACCTATTTGGTGTGAAAGCTAAACCAATCAGCTCAGGTTTGAAATACTTGGGTTTCAACATTAAGCCAAATAATTCTAGGGTCAATGACTAGCTATGGATAGTCAACAAATTTCACAAAAAAAATCTCTAGATGGGAACATAGATGCTTAAAAATTGGAGGTAGAGTCACCATCACGCAGTCAGTCCTGCAACAATTAACAATATATTGGGCACAACTTTATTGTCTCCCTGCCACTACTGTTACGAAAATAAACAGGATAATGGTAAAGTTTATTTGGGTTGGACCCAAAAAATCATTCAAATTCCACCTCACTAAGATGGAAAAACTCACCAGGTCTAAGAGTCAGGGAGGCTAGGGTATACTGAATATAAAACTATTTAGTTAGGCCCTCCTGATTAAAGCCTTATGGCGAGGACTATTCGATAAATGCTTATGGGGAGATATCATCAAATCCAAATATCTAAAAGGAATCAAGGTCATACATTGGATGAGGGAGGGACTTATTGGAAAACCGACTGGTTCCACCATTTGAGCTAGCTTTAATAAGGTCAAATATTAGATTTTGAAACGGGCATGCTGGATTTTTGGCTCAGGGAAGGAGATTATCATAGGCAGGGATCGTATCCTGGGAACTAGGATTGAGATGCATTACTATGATGCTCTCACACACAGCGTTAACTCCAGAGGGTACATTTTCTTTGCACAGGCTATCTGAACATGGTCAGGCATCATTCCAATATGGAAGAAGTTAGACGAGATTGGATTGACCAGGGAGGTGGCTGGGGCATGGGAAAGTATCCTCGATGCGTTGCATAATTATGGTATTTGAAAATTTGAGATTGGCGACCAAATTGGGTGGGATGGGAAATTGCTACGAGGCTCTATCTTTGTCTTTGATACCTATCTATTCATCTACAACAATATCCATAACACAGAACATTTGTTGGTTTACCAGATACTGGAAGGTTCAGATCCCAATCAAGATCATTTTATACACCTGGCTTGTATGGAAGAATAAGACAATGACTTGGGAAAATCTGAGGAAGAGAGGCATAAATGGACTAGGACTATGCGCTTTTTGCAGGCGGGAGGAGGAGAGAAATTCACACATCCTATTGTTTTGCCCGGTTGATGTACATGTATATACTAAGATATCTATTTTACTCTCTTTAACTCCTATTGCACATGTGTCTATAGAAGCATGCTTGATATGGTGGAGTAGATGGGTAAAAAATAAGAGGGAAATTCCCCTTGTGATATTTTGGGAAATATGGAAGGCAAGAACCTATATTATTTTTGAGGGCAAAACACTCAATGTGGACCAGATTAACAACAACATTCTAACATGGTTGAGACCACTGCTTCTGTCCAATGCTGTGCCTCATACGGTTCCACATAGAAAGAATGGCCCAGATATATCCTTCTCGGCAGGTTACTTTGATGGTGTTGAACAGGGAGGTATATGTGGATGCGGGGTGTGGATTCACATCGATCATAACCAACAATATAGAATCCATTGGGCAGGAGGTAGAGGGACTAACATGAGAGCTGAAGCAATTGCACTTTAGGGGTTATTATGGTTAGCTAGTTTCCTGGATATTCATAGATTGAAGATCTATGGGGACTCTCAAGACATTATCAACCATGTCCTGGGAATTTCCACTATTTCTCATCCACATCTACAAGGTTGGCTTCAGAACATCATTCATCTCAAGGGCACATTTCAAAATGTTTCCATAAAACACATACACAGAGAACATAATACTATTGCAAATGCCATGTCTAAGCTGGGTATAATGGCATCCATTGGAGGCTTGCATATCACTCTAGAAATGGATGTCAACTCCATCGATGTTGGATACATGCCACTCCTTGATGATGGTCTACAATTGGTTTTTTGGTTTCTGTTTTTGCCATTTCTAACACACTGCATGGTCATATATGACACCGTACTCTATATTTGGTTATGCTCTTTCTATATTTCTGTTCATGGACTTATGATGGCCTATCTGTTGCAATTTTTGGTTTTGTTATATGGGTTTATTAAGGGTTCCTGTGACAGCCTGTGGCCTTGGAGGACCTACTCTATGATGGTTACTATTTTTTGATCATGGCCACAAATTGTTCACATGTTGCATTTCTCACAAATGAAGAACTTGATATGCAGCTTCTATGGGACTAGATGTACTAGTTTTTCCATATATTAATATAACCAACGTTTTTTTCTTAAAAAAAATATTGTAAATAATTTATAACAATATTATATATATTAATAAATATAATATGAATATAATAATATCATATATACTTGTAACGAACATAGTGTATGGTATATGTTTATTTTACTTTTATGAATGACACAATGTTAATAGCTAATAAATATATGAAATAGCGTGAACATATTTTACTACACGTAGTGTGGACACTTCAATTACAATTGATAATTGTTTTTAAATATCTTTTTACTTTTAGGATAGACAATTCAATTATCCTTTTCAAATTTTATGAATATTAATTGTTTTTTTGTTTTTTTTTTGTTGTTTTTTTTTTTTTTTTTTTGTTTTTTTTTTTTTTTTTTTTTTTAAGTTATATTTAACAAAAAAACGCTCTTTATTTTGTATATTAAGTTTAACTATTTATTATATATTTTCTAACTTTTCAAAATTAAGTTATCATGACACACTTGTTTTTTTAAATTGCTTTGCATATATGAATTGAATTACAGTTCAAAAATTCAAAGTTTAACTATTTACTATGTATTTTATAACTTTTCCAAATTAAGCTTTCATAGTTTAACTATTTACTATGTATTTTATAACTTTTCCAAATTAAGCTATCATGAAATGCTTGTTTTCTAAATTGCTTTGCAATTTCAATGACCTCACAAATAAAAATATAAAAAGATTTACAACTTCATAAAAAATAGAAAATAAGTAGATTCATCATTTATTTTGCATTAATTACACTATGGTTACAAATATTTACGTATTTGCTAATCTAAAATACTAGACAAACATTTTATTTTTTTATTTTTTTAGATATGCTATTTTTTTTAATCATTTTATTAGGGAAAGCAATTAAAGTCTAATGTGGAAATATAAAAAGCAATTTAAAATAAGTCAAAATTAAAAGGTAATAAACTAAAACAAAATAAGAAAGGGAAATTTTTTATCACTAATAAAAAAGCCAAAAATTATTTCAATTATTATTATTTTTTTAATTATAACTCATATTCTTGTAAATAATTTATAACAATATTATATATAATAAATATTATATATAATAATAATAATCATATATATATATATTTGTTTTTACTCTACGAATACCCTACTCAGTGAGTGGTCACTAAGTCCATGGGAAAATAGCTTATTAGCAAGACCTAACCCCAAGGGCTTAGGGAATACCCTAGTCAGTGAGAGACCTAACCCCAAGGGCTTCCAGAATACCTTGGTCAGTGAGAGACCTAACGCCAAGGGCTTAGGGAATACCCTAGTCAGTGAGTGGTCGCTACGTCCATGAGAAGGTCGCTACCTAACCCCAAGGGCTTCGGGAATACCTTGGTCAGTGAGAGACCTAACCCCAAGGGCTTAGGGAATACCCTAGCCAGTGAGTGGTCGCTACGTCCATGGGAAGGTCGCTACGTCCACGGGAAAATCGCCTACTAGCAACACCTAACCTCAAGGGCTTCAGGTATAATCGGCCCTGTGACCTCCCGATAGCGAGGCACGGTTTTTGACCAATTGAGCTAACCCTTGGAACTAATAAATATAATAATATTATATATACTTGCCATTAATATATATACTATATATATATATATATATATATATATATATATATATGAGTGAATACTATACATATATACATATATATATATATTATATATATATATGAGTGACATATATATAAATGAGTGATATGAGTGACTCAATGTTAATAGCTAATAAATATATGAAATAGTGTGCACATATTTTGCTACAATAATGTGGACACTTAAGTTACAATTGATAATTGTTTATATAAACTTGCTATTCAAAGCATTTAAATCTCTTTTCACTTTTAAGATAGACAATTCAATTCTCTTTTTCAAATTTTATGAATAAATAATATTTTCTTTATTTTAGTTATCTTTTAAAAAAAACACTCTTTATTTATGTATATTAAGTTTAATTATTTATTATGTATTTTTTAAATTCTCGAAATTAAGTTATCAGGAAACACTTACTTTGCATATATTTGAATTAAATTACAATTTAAAGTTCAACCATTCCGCGTCACCCATATGCCCTTAGTGTAGGAGGATAGAAGCAATATGAATACAAGTCCCATCACCAACTCTCAGCCTCTAAAATTTTGGTGTTTGGAATTGATTTGAGTTTTGGTGTTTGGAATCGATTTGCAAATAGTCCCACCCTTATTTACATATCTCTGAATTAAATTACAATTTCAAAACATCTATTATAATAATTTTTTTCAAAATTTTAAAGTCATCTCTATTATAGTAATTTTAAAATATTCAAATACAATTTAAAAACATTTTTTATTTTTTAATATCAGTCAATAAATTATATTTTTTTAATAAACCTGAATTAATCATCAACGTTAAGAAAAACAAGCAATTAAAGAATCAAAATAGAATATACTTTAAAATTCACGAAAATTAAAAACAAGCGGAACACATGTAAAACTAAATAATATTTCAAAATTCACTAACAATAAAAACAAGCGCTAAAGAAATATAAAACCATTTAGTGTGAAATTGAAAAGGTCAAAATGAAATGGTAAAAAATATAAAACTATTTAGTGTAAGATTGAAAAGGTCAAAATGAAATGGTAAAAAATATAAAACTATTTAGTGTGAAATTGAAGAAGTCAAAATGAAATGGTAAAACTCTCTTACAGTGTAGAATAAGCTCGGGATGTTGGAAATGAGGGGCGGAAAAAACCAGAGGCGGAACTTAAATAAGACAAAACATTAGAAGATGCGTGTTAAATACTGTCTTTCACGATGTGGCCAGGGCCCACATCGATCTCATTCTCGGCTAAGGCCACGCTGTCCGCTAAATCCCGGAGCAGCGCTGAAAGGAATGGATGAGCTCAAATAGGCAGCCTGTATGTTTCCAAAACGCGGGAGGTTAAATCAAAGAGAGCCACCCTACCTCCAATGATACATGTCTGACATCTACTAAAGCTTACTTTGAGTCTCCTCCAAGCCTCCCCCACCTTTCCATCCCTCGTACAGCTCCCAGGTCGAATCGTGGGACTCACAAAAAATGTTTTAAAAAAGGCATTCACCAGACTTCGAGGGCACAAGCAAAGGAGAAGGTCAATAAGAATAAACAATGAGGGCAGAAGTATTATCAAAATGAAGAGGAGGAAGAGGGAATGAAAACGGATAGAGACTCGGCTTACGCGTCTTATTGACGGCGTCAGCCTCCGTCATCCGCCGGCAGGCAGTCTAAAATGGAGGAACGGAAAAGAAAAAGCATTTGCAAGAAGATGGAAGAATGAAAAATAATGAAGAAAAGCGTAGAAGTGCGGCGAATCCTTGAAACACAGACATGGTGCTTCTGCCTGGAAGCTCGCCAAAACCTTATCGGATGGAAATACTCCCGACTTTGACTGCATACGGTGTTAATGCCAATTTTCTTTTGACTGGAGTCCAAATTTGGAAGGTGCCTGAATGCTGAAATCTTGCCATGATTTCTGTCTAAATTTTCAGCGAAATCTATGAGAATGTTTCTGCGGAGAATCTAGCGGATTTTGCAGGTTTTCTTGTAAAAAGCAAAAAAGGATTGGTGCAGTGTAGATTATTTGTCTGATTTTTGGTGGATAGAAGAGCTTCCGCGTCCAATTTATTCGACTCGCGCTTAATGGAGGGAGTTTCTGTGGCGAAATTGTGAATTTGCGAGGTTCTCGTTGAAGTTTTCCTTTATAGTGTCTGCGATCTAATTTCAGAGCTCAGTCTCGCAGTTCGCAGCCTTCTTAAGAATACGCGGTTTGAAAAATTTATAGGTACATCTGTTCTCACTGCATTAAAACCTTTAGATCATAGTATCTGTTTCAAATTTGACAATTTCAGTGACGTCTCGTTGCTTCTTTGCAAAGTCTGGTGGAGTCGGTCAAAAATCGTAGTTTTGGCTTCAGAGTTTGGTAGCTTTGGTCAGAAATTACGGTTTTCGTTAGTACGGGGCGACAATTACGTTTTTTTTGAATCTGTCCTCACCATCCCTTATTATGATAGTTTTCCCCCGTGTTCATGATGTGACATTGATCTTTATTATTGTTGATTTTGGCATTGATTCTGTTGTATTTGGTTAAGCAGTGCGTCTCACAGATTCAAAATTTTATTTCTCAGAGATACGTTTGTCGTAAGTTCCTTGACTCCGCGCATTTCTTCGCAATCTTGAGTATATTTTCTCAGATATCACATCGCCTGCTTTTTGCAGCCGAGTATCGGTGCTTTTTTCGTCGGCTTCAATCTTTCCTGCTTTAACGTATTATTGGAGTTTCATTTATATAATATGAAGCGTTTCGAATCCGTGTCTGGTTCTCATTTATGCTATTTTTCAATCTGTTATTCTAGTTTTTCCTCCGAATGCTGAATGCTGAGTAAGATCGCAATTCCTACAATCCGTGCTTGCCTGCTGCTGTGGTCAGTCGTATTTCTATTGTTGAATTTGTACTACGCGGGCGTTGAATTGTGACTTGTGGTAGGGGGTAATGTTCATGTGCCAGTATAAAGGAAAACCTGGAAACTGTAAAATTGTAGATACAGAGGTTATTTACTGCTTCTTGGTGTGTGTCCAAACAAAAATTTCGGCCTCCACATATAGATACTGATATTTGTTTAGTGTTTTTTGGATGTAGCATGCATCCAAGGTGAAGGATCTCCCGAGGCTACTAGGGTTTGTTGAAGTTGATCGCAGAATTGAATACGGACTTCTTCGTTTACGATATAAAAGCATTCAGTGAATTGCAGGACGCCTCTACAAGCAAAAGTCAACTGATTTGAGGATTTGTCGGAAAAAATAGTTTTGCAGACAAAAGTTTATGATCATCACATTTAAGTTATATTTTAAGACTGTCAGTTGTGAAAGTAACGCTTAAACAAAATAATGGGATGCCGATGGAGAAACGCAGTCAGGCTTCAGTTCTTCCAAGAATTTTATGTCATCTTGCTATTGCATTTAGCTGTTCGTAATTGTTGGTCTCTTAATTCTGAAGGTACGTGCTTAGTTACCCACCTTCTGTACGCATTTGTTTTGATATTAGTACTAGTTCTACATTTAGGTGCTTGGCAGTATTACAGAAATGTATCATGCCTTTGGAATATCCCTTAGTGCTTGACTCTGATCTGAGGTCTATTGGATAAAGAATTCACTCCAAAGGATTGCAAATGCAGGCATGGCAATGTTGGCATTTCGAGAGTGTGTGCATATGGATCCGTACAATGCCTTCTCAAACTGGAACCCTTATGATGAGGATCCTTGCAAATGGCGTGGAGTAAGTTGTGTAAATGGGAAAGTCATCTCTCTGTAAGTGATGCAAGAAAAATAAATCTTTGAACATAATTCCTCTTGTACGGTTATTATCTGCAGTGTGTGTGCATTTTGCAATATTTGTCATATGGCCATTCAATGGATAGTCATGTCAAACAAATTTCATACCATAAATTTATGTAGGAAGGTATAGTTTTTTTTGATGATTCAGTTTGAAACACCAATATGTTGGGAGCTTTTTGGATTCAAAGGGCATATACAAAAGTTTTTAGTGTCCATCCTTTGTTACAAAAGTTGATTTTCCCAAAACTAGTGATGCATGTGGATTTATCATTTGATAGTGTTGAGTAGTTGATAAGCCATGCACATTGATTTTGTTCCATTACTCTTACTACTATATTTAAATATTTAAGAAGACATTGGTATTTGAATAAACCTTTGGTTGTGATAGTTTTCCCACACCACTTTGTTTTCTCCACTACTTAATTTGTAATATTGCTAATGGAAAAATTAACAGTTTTAACAAGAACATGCAATAAACCCAACAAAAATTTTCAGTAAACACCCATAAAACAGAAATTCTCCCAAACATGCCAAAATGGGCAAATTTTATTATATGATCTTGTTGGAGTACAATATGAAATAGGAAATGTGCACCTGGCTTGCACAAGGCAAGCTACAAGCCTCAGGTGGATGCTCTCTTAATGCCCAATTTCTCTGCCAGAATTTGCCCACTAGGAACCTGTGCTGGCTTTGTATTTTCTGCACTGCTGACTGTGTTGAGACCTTGATTTGTCCCCTCCAATCTGCCCAGAAAATTCTGATAAATCAATTCTGGAATCCTTGTCAAAAATCCAGAAAAACCCAGAAAGGGTTTGCCTTGGTTTTGACCCTCCAAAATTGCCCCCAAATTGCTTGGCCCTTCTCCACTGCTAGAAATTTCCTCCTGTAGCAGAAAATGGTGTTTACTGCTCCCCAAATGGCTAGGAATTCCCCACAAATCCACTCCACCCAAAATCCGGACAATCCAACTCCTCAATCCTT
This sequence comes from Pinus taeda, assembly GCA_000404065.3. Taxonomy (NCBI): domain Eukaryota; kingdom Viridiplantae; phylum Streptophyta; class Pinopsida; order Pinales; family Pinaceae; genus Pinus; species Pinus taeda. The sequence continues at coordinate 139,803 of APFE031404421.1, read as the reverse complement.
CACCCAAGTCATCCCACACTCAGCACATACAAGTGACTGTACAGGATTGAAATTCATTCTGATGTGGAGGATGTCCTCTGCTCCTGAAAATCCTCCTTTTGAGTCTGGAATTTAGTCAAGAAACACACCAACAACAATGCAATCCCCAACTCCGGCACCACTCTTCCTCCAGAACTGTGTGGCCTCTTCTTTTGCGTCCCAACTGAACCAAAATGGCGTGGTACCTGTGTAGTGTCTCTCTTCCAGCCTCAAGTAAATATAAAAGCCTTTCTAGGTTGGCACTCAAGGTCCATTGAAGAGAGGTTGAGCTTCCTCCTTGGGAAACTCTTGTGCTCAACAGCACTTTTCAACTCAACTGAACAGCTAGAGGAACAATTAGATATCAAATTGTCAAAAGCCCCAAATGATGTTGTCTTCCTCTTATTTATGCTTGCTGGACCTTGGTCTTATGTGGGTTCCCACCAAAAATTTTGACCTCTCTTAGGCAATTCGAACTCCACCGAGTAGAGCGTATTATTTGTGGGAAGGTGGCCCCCACATTCCACTAAAAAGACTTCTGCCTACTTTTCCTAAGTGTTTCTCCAAAATTTTCTTTAGGCCCAAAAAATGACAAAAATTACAAAATTGGGTTTTCTCCCCTTTAGCAAAATATTTAGGAAGGGACATTACATAATTTGTACCTCTTCTCGTAGGTCAATTTTAAGTATTCTTTTTTGAAACTCTTTTTTTTTCTTCTCAATTCATTAATTTAACCTAATAAGTTACTCTTGCCAGTACTGATATAATTAAGACTGAAAATACGTGGCCATTTGTCAATGAATAAATCAGAAAAAACTTTCTGCTGCTTCTTTCAGAATCACTTATTTGACTTGTATTCTCACTTTCTTGCAATAGTCGGAAAATAACACAAACTCTTCCCCAGTATTTGAATTTTGAACAGTTATACTTTTACTCACTTCTTCAACTGCAATTTTTAAATTCTTAAATACTACCAATGCGCCTGCCTTTTCCTTAAGAAAGAAAACCCATATTTTGCTGTGAAGAATCAACAAGAAAAAGCTGAAATTACTTGACACTGGCCATGATGATTGATTTGTGGGGGCACATATCTTTGTAAGCACAAGCTTCAACACCTTGCTAACACCAACAATAACTTAGCACACTGTAAGTCCTAGATAAACAAATAATGCGGTAGCTTTTCAAATTTTACCTTTGTCAAAAGTGTCATTGTTCTTTTCTTCTGTTAGACACGCTTGACATACCCCTTCCTCAGGAATAGAGGGTAGATCTCCAACCATTTTTAACCTTCTCAGAAGAGAAAGATGTTGAAAGCTTAAATTCCCATACCTTTGATGCAAATTTGAATTGACACTGCTATCTACACAGATTCTATACTAGCTACCAATTCTTTTGAATCTGTCACTTTTATATTTTATGAATTTGTTGCTGCCACATCCTACAAATGTACAAGTCATGCTCCTCCACTCATGACACCTGACACAATAATCTTCTGATGTCTCTTGTCTGTCACCACACATTTGCTGGTTGTGAGCATGTAATGTACTTGGTAATTTTGTTCTTAGGGCTGCTATTCTGGCTAAGGTTTCTTCAATAAAACTTTGACAGTAGTACCATTCATAAACAACACATATGCATAAATATAACAAGCCTCAATCAATCATATATTGCATGCATGAACATCAAATTCTCACAACAATAATATTTCTGTCAAGCACAATACTTAAGGCTGACTGCCCAATATGAAACTTCAACGATAATGTAAGCTTCGACCGAAATGAAAAAGTCGTTTTACTCCATAATTCAAATGATTCCAGGGTAGTCTACTTAACAAATTAATTAACAATGTCGTCTAATCGCATTTCCACATTAGTCTACTTAATAAATTAATTAACAATGTTGTCTAACCACGACTTAACTTAGCCATGCCAAGCTCCCTCTTCGCGATTTTGCACTGCTTCAGAAGAATCCCGATATATCTCAGGGTTTAATGCTGCCGCAGGTACCATCCAAAATCTACTCAGAAAGTAGATACGCGTGCCTCAAACTGCCTTAGAACTGCTTACAGGGAGGTGACTGCATGCTACAGGGTCATAGTTACTATCCGAAATTTGCTCAGAAAGTATAGGAGCAACAAATAATCAATGTTTCGCCAAGTCTCCGGGATGGGGAGACGCAGGTGCCATGAGATGCATGAGGGGGACGTGTGGGAGTACCCTCAAATTTTAGGGAAATTTAGGGGGGACGGGGGGATGTCGGGGTATATAATTTTTCTAATATATATTTCAAATTCATATTCAATAACGAAAGCATAAATACAATGATACATACATAATTGAATTAAGTTATGAAATACATTGATCCATACTCACCATTCTTACTAATACATACATGATTCATCCATAGACCATAGAATTCAATAATGAAATACTCTGATACATATTCATCATTCATTATTCACCATTCTAGAATCTACATTGATTTAAAAATTAAATTCATCATTCATCATTCTAGATTCTAAATTGATTTAAAATTAAAATTCATCATTCATCATTCTAGAATCTAATTAGTACTAAGCAAAATAGACTATAATAGATATTGAAATCTAAAGACTGGAATAGGAAATTGATATAACTAAACTCAAAAACAGTGGAGTGATGAGTCTAAAAGTCACTTTGAAGTACACAGAGGGCTTGGTGCTCTTGATTAAATATTAATTCCATACCTTTGTACATGACAAAATGCAATGGAAACATTGCAATCTAAGTCACCTGACACGGGGATTCGGGATTCGTGGTGTCGGATTCGGACACGTTGACCCCTCGGAACAGGACACGTAGGATTCGTTATATATTATTTTATTAAAAAATATTCTTAGCCCCCCTGTCTCTAATCACATCATAACCTCCAAATCGACCAGTGCCAGTGGAAAACTCTGCAAAGGCATCCTCCACCTCAGCAAGCAATGCACTATCCTGAAAAATCTGCTTGAATGCCTCTTTCCTCCCTTGTGAGATTTCACCATCCATGTGAGGAGGGAATCTGCGGGAAGGTCCACCGTTCAGCCACTCATGGTTGTAGTATTTGGGGTTTAATGAGTGAGCCAGACAATGTAAAGGTGTACAATTCTTGTCCCATCTGCTGACAAGAATATCATGTATAGTACCATAGAAGGCCTCTGGTGATGTCTCATACTCGGGACACTCACTCTGTAGAATAATGCTCCTCACAGACTCAATCATGGAATCCCATCCCTCATAAACCTCTCCTAGGATGGGTTTGTCTGTATCTGCAAATCGAAGCAAAGAAATGATAGGGTCCATGATTCAAATAATTAGATCTACCCTCTCCCACCAAGCATCATCTAGCACTGTGTCCTTCACTCTTTTAGAGGCTCCCTGATCTGTCTTTCTCCAAAAAGACCAAAACTCAAAAATAACCATGGACCCAAGAGCGGTCTTGACCTCCCTCAACCTCTTCAACGTCATGAATGAAGATGCAAATTGTGTATCAGCAATCTTCAACAATGATAGATTGGTGTACTCCTTGTAGATAGTGAGGGCATTTGTATGATTTTGCACAAAGTTACGGATATGACTTGCATCCTCAATAATGCTTCCAATCCAAAGCATATCAGAAGCAATGGATTTCAGTGCTAAATTCAATGAATGGACAATGCAAGGTGTCCAAAACACTTGTGGATATTTAGCTTCCACAATCATGCCAGCAGCCTTGCAAACAGGTGCATTATCTGTACATGATTTGCACAAGAATCAACACCTACATCTTCAATAACTTTAATAAATAACTCACCAATAAATTGTGCATCCTTGTATTCGCCAAGTGTATCCATTACTTTCATGAAAACTAGACCACTCAAGGTAGACACCATGAAGTTGATGATTGGGTGTCGTGCTGGATTTGTCCATCCATCAGAAACAATGCTAACCCCAGATGTTGGCCATTATGCTACAATAAGCTCAAGCATTTTTTGCACCTCTTTTTTTGCCTTGGTCAACAATGTGGTTCTCAACTTCTCTGACCCAGGAGGCATAGACCCTGCTGGAGCCCCTTGAGTTAGAGCTCGGCACATCTCAATAAATAGAGGTGAACGTGCAACATTAAATGATATGAAGTTTTGATACAAGAAGAAGGCAATGGTGAGATCGAGCTCTTCCCGTCTCTCTTTTTGGAAAATCTTGTCCATTGGACCAAGTGCTCTTCTTTTTGATGCTTGTCCCCTAGTAGAAGTAGAACTCTCAAATGGAAATTTGGTGGCGGTTTTCCTCAAAAATGGAAGGGGGTCTTCATTCTTGGGTTTTCTTGATTTTGAAGCCACACGTTGCATACCAACATTGGACTCCTTTTCCAATTCTTTTCTCTTTTGTAAAGAAATAGTTTTACAAGCTCCAATCCCACAACCCGGTAAAGCCAACAAATGTGATTTCACACGGTAATATGTGCTTTTGAAAGAAATGTGACAAAAGTTGTATTTCCATTGCACATTGCGTCCTCCCTTTCCCTTGGTGTTTGGCCCATCCTCTCTTGTGACATATTTCCACAATGGATATTTATCATTGTCTTTAGGTCCTCCTCTTTCCTCAACATTACTTGCAGTGAACTCTGATGATATTGGAGGAGGAGGGGCATCTCCACCCATGATATTCTTACCCTTCCTTTGCCCCCTAACTTTTGCCTTTGATTGAGCCATGAATACTGTAAAAGAAATGAACAAAAGATGCACAAATTTGTAAACAAAAAATCATATACAAACTGCTGTAAGAAATGCAAAAAAATGGAGGTGAAATGCACTTACCTGGTGCTCGAATCTCCTTGCTGAATGCCCTACTTCCTTGACTCCTTGCTGCAAACCCTTCTCCACTTGCCAACAACTCACAAAACACTTGCCAAATGAAAATATGTGTGGCTGTAATGACCAAATGCGCCTTTTACATACTCGAGTAGGTCACTTTTTACGCCTAGCGAGTCCTGGAAAACAGGACACAATTTCCAAAATCGTGACACGTTGCCAAAATCATGACAAGCAGGGGGATTCGACGTGGCAAAAAAGGACATGACGTGTCATGTTTTTTGGACACGAATTTCGAGAGAATCGTGTCGGACACGACCGATTCGGATTCGTGGGGCCTATAGAACGAATCCAGTTACTTAGATTGCAATATATCGAATCTCGAATTCCTGAAAAACTGTTAAGTCTGCTGGATTTTGAGTGAGATCTAAAATTCTACTTTCTCCAAATGAAATCCGATGAGGTTGGAACCACTCTCAAACATCCTGAGTCATTTCATGGTAATGTTAAAGATTTAAGTAAAATGATGAAAATGAAAGATAAAGGAGAATGCCACTTTTATTTTAAGAATTTAACATTACTATGAATTCCATAGCATTAGTAGGGCAATATGATCAAATACTAGGTTCCCCTTGTCATAAATCATTGTTTACAAGCAAATTTAAGGGGGACACATAACCTGTTTTGAGGGGGGATGCCCAGGCTTCCCCCTTTTGGGGATTCGTGTCCCCCACACTAGGGAAACGTCCCCCCATGCGTCTCCCCACGTCTCCCCAAAAGGGGGACGTGGGAAAAAGTTTCCCTAGACGTCCCCCCGTCCCGGGTGCGTGGGGTGTGAGGGTTGCACGCACCCGGCCTTGGGGGACGCGTCCCTGTGGAACACTGCAAACAATTATATGCTTTTGGATATCCAGTCAACTAACAAGTCAAGGGTTCGCTTTGCTTCAGAATAAAGTTTGGAGCCACTGCTTAAAATGGTTCGGAACCTGCCTTAGACAAAAAACCGTTTATGCCTTAGATTTCAATTATGCTTGTCTTTTGCGGGAGGGTTTTGTTCTTCTTAGAATGTTTTGTTCTTGTGAGGGTTCATCCTCAAGAACTGTCACTGTCCAACATTACAATTTGTCTACAGGAGGTCCACCCTGCCTAGACTTATTTGCTCTTTAACACACAGAGGTTTTTGGTCAGCTTAGACAAATTTCCATAGGGTTTGAATACTAATGATTTGTCCAGAGATTAGCTCCAAGGAGTTCATTCAACCTTTAGATTTTACTTGACATACATTATTGTGATGAATTTCCCTGTACCAGAACAAAAAGAAGAAAGATGAAGATAAAAATTAATTTACCAACTAGGGTGTGATATTTTACCACTGAAATTGATATGAGAAAAAAGGGGTCTTAAAACCCTCAGAGCATAAGGCTCAATAAACAGAGATAATTGATCCAATTCAATGATCCCTCAAATGAAACTAACTCTCTTGTATTTATAGATTTCCTTGAGGGGATTTTTCGGCTTAATTGATTGAGTGAGGTTCACTCAAAACTCTAATTTTGGGTTTTGTTGCCCATTTGCCCCAAAAATGGCCCAGACATTGGGTATTTTGGGGTTTTTTCCCCTTTATCAATGACTATAGCCTACAAGGATCGATAGGCTACTACGTCACTTGGACAATTAATTTCTCCTCATTAAGAGGTGGAAAAATTAAATGCCCATAACTTTGATGCAAATTTGAACTGACACTATTTTCTACACAGATTGCACACTAGCTATTGACTCTTTTGAATCCATCACTTTTATATTTTATGAATTTGTTGCTGCCACTTTCTACAAATAGTGTTGCACATATCGCGATAATTTCAGAATTATCGTGATATTATTGCTGAAAACCACCTAGCTGATATTATCGACAATATTTATCGCGATAATTTAGGTAATTATCACAATAATTTTGAAATTATCGCCTTGCTTTGTCAATTTCAACTTATTAACTTTTTTTTTGTTTAAATTTTTTCTTTTGACCCTAATTTTTTAAAAGTGAGTTAGGGGATTGAGTTGTGAGAATACTTTGAGTATTTCCATCAAGCAAACAAGGGAAATCTATAGTTTTCATTTCCCATGATTCATTTCATGAGAGATACATAACCTAGTAGTTAATGGTAATATCAAATTCTTAAATTAAAAGGTTCATCCTTTTACTTAAATTTTTAACATTACCATTAATTGCCTCAGGATGTTTGAGAGTGGTTTTGAGCTCATTGGATTTCATATCGAGAAAGTAGAATTTTAGATCCCATTTGGAATCCAGTACTTAACAATTTTTAGGAGTTCAGGATTGACGAGATTGCAATGTTTCTGTTACATTTTGTGAAGTACAAGGGTATGGATCTAACATTTAATCAAGATCACCAAGCCCTCTATGTACCTCGTTGTTGGTGGCATTGTCTGTTGAGCTCCTTTTTCATCACTGTAGTATTAATGTACACTTAACTCAATTATTCACGACCTTACTAAAAATGTACACTTCACTCGAGCAAAATTATTGATTAGGATTTTAAGCTTTTCCTATCTTATTTTAATGCTCAAAGGGTGATATTGATGAGGAGGATCCCAATATAGGCAATGGTTTTGATGTTATATAGCTATTTGTTGTAGCATGATTTTCTTTGGATTTCAGAGGCTATTTAGAGTCTCTCTATTGATCTTTTTTGATTCAAATATGGCTTGCACTCGATGATATTTTGGTTATAAACCCTTGCTATATACATGAGAAATTTTGCATATTTGTGTATAATAATTTGGATTCATATAGATGCACATGAATTATATGTTGTTTTCAAAATTTGAATATATTATGTCTTTTTTGGTCAACCAATCTTTTGGTCCAGTTGAGGATGTTGTGACCATTTCCCATCAAGCAAACAAGGAGAAATTTGTTGTTTTCGTTGCCATGATTCATCTCATGAGATACATTTATTTTTGTTTTGATATGATTTTGTATCAATTTAATTAGATCTTATGACTCATGACAAATATCATATTTCAATATCGAAGTGTGATGTAACACTTGACATCTTATACATTTTATGTATCGATTTTATTTTCATATTTATGTGGCAATGTGTTTGTTTGATGTTGTTTTAGAAGTTAAAGATTGAGAAATATTATTATTTTTTAAAGTTTCTTGATAATTTCTGATATTTTCCCTGATATTGCGGATAATTTAAATTTTGGACCCCCAACGATAAATTGCCGATAAAGATAAATGTAACATTGCCTACAAATGTACAAGTTATGGTCCTCCACTCTTGAGTCTTGACACTTGACACAATAATCTTTTGGCGTCTTTTGTCCGTCACCACACATTTGCGGATAATTTAAATTTTGGACCCCCAGCGATAAATTGCCGATAATGATAAATGTAACATTGCCTACAAATGTACAAGTCATGGTCCTCCACTCCTGACACTTGACACAATAATTTTTTGGCGTCTTTTGTCCGTCACCACACATTTGCTTGTTGTGAGCACAATTTTCACGTTTGGAATTTGTTTTGCAATTTGAAAGTTGCTGACTAACAAAAACATATTTCTAGTCAATCAAGAAATGTAAAGAAAGGTTTAGAATATGAACTTATTATTGCTTGTTAATTGCAATTGTATGTCCTCGTGTTCTAACCACATGGGCCTGACCTTCACGTGATACAAACGTTTCTGTTAGAGATCAGGCTTTCACAAAAGGAAACAAATCAATTCTTTCTATTTGTTGTTTGCATTGAGGATGCCTCAGCCAAAATACCAGCCAACAGCCTCAAGCCTAGAATCATTCACATTCCTCCAGTCACACATTTTTGAGAATCTGACACTATTATATTTTGCAGGGTTCCTATCTTTCCATCTAAACAAACTCCAAAAAGAAAGGAATATCAACTACTAAACTTGAACCCCAAAACAAACTTATCTCCTATGTGCCCCGCTGCCCACCTGGAAAAGACCTGCCAACAGGCAAAATTACTATCCAGACTGTTATGGGCATCTCCTGTAGTTTACTCACCTTCAGTGATGTTTTTTTTCTCTCTCTCTGTGTCTGAAATGTTTCTGTGCTGGTGAAATCGTACAAGATCTATGGCTGCCCTGGCAACCTCTTCTCACCAGTGAAAATCTTTTCTGTTCTATGGCTGCCTTGGCAACCTTTCCTTACACCTCTTCTTTGCCTTTTTGTGATTCCCAGTATGATGGCCAACTTAAACCAGCAATCCATGTTTCCTAGATCTACGTCCTGTTGTTTATGCAAAATATGTACCCACATGTCTCTGAAATAATAAGTTATGACATCTTTGCAATTTCCTAGATCTATTTTTGAGATCTGTCATACTATTCTGGATACCCATGCTGATAGACCTCGTGCAGCCTTTGTTTGATGCTACAAATCACTTGCAAATCAGAAGAGAGCTCTTGCAACCTTTTTGCGTAACCCACTCCATTAGACCTTGTTGTCTGTAGTTGGCACCAGACCTGCATTTAAACTTAACTATCAATAGAAGTGTTGTTATTCTCTCTGCCATTGAGATCACCATCAGTTCATTCTGCACATGAGTATATGCATGTGAGGCTCCATTCTGAGAGTTGTAAAAAAATAATTTTAATTTTAATTTCACTGCTATCAGACTGTAGCTGTTGTCTACCTGTTTGTGTTGCTATCAGTCTGTGTTTCCTCAGCTTGCCACGGTGCCTATATCCTGTCAACGTTCTACTATTTGTCTTAGAGCTGTCAGACTATTATTACTTATTAAACATCTTCGTGTTTCTGACTATGCCATTCTCTCTCCCAAATGGCAAAGACATTATAAGTATCAAAATGTTTATTTCCTGCTTTTTGTTTTGACAAATTCCGATGTTTGATCATAACATTTGTGCTTTTGACCGTTGATTAGTTGGGCAGTTGATATTTGTAAATTTTCTTCATGTATACTAGCTGCCATTTGAGGCTCCACTTGGTTGACTATTTCTGCTATTTGATCAACACGTTAATGTTGCTTATTGTCTATTAATTTGGCAGTTGATTTTTTTTAAAGCTGTCATTTCAGTCACTGCACAACAGTTGATTTGTTTGCCATCAGTGGGTGCCAGATTATTTCTGCTGCTCTTTGTTTCTTGTCTGTGTATTCCAAAGTTGCTGTTTTGTCTATATGATTTTCCCAATGATTTTGACTCAGTTGACCTGTGCCTCACCTATTTTTGGTTTCTATAGAAAGGGGGTTTTCCTTAATTTTTTGGAACATTAATGTTTCAAACTTTTCCAAGTTTTTTTTTGAGGAAATGCCTAATATAATTATATATAGAAAAGAAAAACAGGTGAGGCACAGGCTGACTGAGGTGAAACAGGAGCAGTGTTTTTCCCTAAGTAACTTAATGAAATTTTAAACCATTAGGGAAAATCATAGACAGAAATGGCAACTTTTGAATAGTCAGATGAGCAACAATGGGTGGCAGAAATCTGGCTCCCACTCTTGGCAAAGAAATCAACTGTTGTGCAGTGACTCAAATGGCAGCTTTAAACACTGTTGGTGTGTTTGTCAGTCCAAAAGGCATAACTACAACCTTGTGGTTTCCAAAAAGTTGTTTTGTGGATACCTTCATCAGTAATTAATTGGTGATGCTTTGACCTCAGATCTATCTTGGAGAATACACAGGCTCCCCTAAGTTGGTCAAACAGATTGTCTATTTGTGACAGCAAATAGTTGTTTTTGATACTTCTTTAAGTGGCCTGTAGTCCATGCACATCTGTGTTTTACCATCCTTTATCACAAATACAATTGGTGATCCCAAAGGAGAGACACTTTGTCTAATAAGACCATTCTCCAATTGCTTTTGCAATTGCAACTTGAACTCCATCAATTCTGGTGTTGTCATAAAGTAAGGAGTGTTTGACACTGGCTGGGTACCTTGCATTAAATCAACGGGGAAAGCATATTTTCTTTGAGGAGGTAAACCCAAAAAGTCTTTCAGAATTGCATCTTTGAAGTCTTCAAGATGGGGTGCTTATCTGAGCTTAGATTCTCATCCTTTCTTCCTCCATATCCTCTACCTTAACAACAGAGTTTGCACCCCTTTCTAAAGCACCATTTGAACTGCAATTATCAAAATTTGCCTGTCATAGTACTGTGTATCTCTTGCACAATTATGGGCTTCCCTTGATCGTCAACACACCACACTTTTATTCTTGCTATGATGTGCATCTAACCAGTCCTTGTCAATCATTATGTCATATGCTCTAAGTGGTGTAAGGTATATGTTCAATTAGTTGGTAAGATGTTTGACTCAAGAAGACAATTTTCCTCAAGGGTTTCTACTCTTGCTTTTACACCAGTAATTAGTCCAACATGCAAAGCATTTTTCATTGTATTCCTTTTTAAGTTGCATTTTTCTACCGGGCTGGATGCATTAAATTTCTGTTGTATTGGGGTATATAAGTAATGCTAATACGGATTTGTACAATTTACCTGGCTCTTTGATGGTAGAACCTTGATGTTTGTCTTGCTCAGTTTCTAATGCGGCATGTATCTTTTATCTCTTGCCATGCCTCCAATGGTGTACCCTGTTCTCCCTTTGGGCAATCTTTGGTATGGTGGTCTTCCTCGCATATGTAACAACCTTTAATTGGCCTGCTCTAGGTGGTATGAGTCCTCTGTTGCTGCCCACTCTAAACCTTCTGTTGTTTTTGTTGTCCATATGTATGCATACAAGTCCTCTGTTGCTGCCCACTCTAAACCTTTTGTTGTTTTTGTTGTCCATATGTATGCATTCTCTGTTGTTCTTTGTCATGTATCTGTTGCAATGTTGCAAACATAGTCATTGGGATAAAATTGGCAAGGGTTTGGAAAACCAAAAAATTGTCAAAATCAGCAAACATCCCCATGAGTAATTCCTTGGTTGCTCTTTATGCAGAGATCGTGTTGACTATTTTCTATTAGGCAACCCTTTAATATCACCACTTTTGAAGGGTCTAAATCTCGTGTTCCTAAATACTTAAGTTTCTTTCGTAATCCTTCTTTGTCTCTTTGTTTGGCTTTGGATATTCGTTCCATGAAATGAACTTTTCTAATACTTGTACAAGCGTCAAAGTTCCAAAATTTCAACTTTCCCACTAAGTGTTCGTTTAATCCATTAATAAACTTGCTGATTTTCATCCTTTCACCTTTCATTTAATTCATGTATTTGACAAAACTATGAACACAACTTCATATTTTTCCATGGTCATGCTTCCTATATCTCAAATTGTGAAATTCATCAATTCTCAGCTTAAAATTATAGCTGGACATATTTTCCATGAAGATCCTGACAAATTGTTCCCATTTGTTCATCTTTGAATGGATCTTTCTTCCATTCTTCAGTGGTCCCATAATAATGACACACTATTTGTCAATTGGTAAATAGTTAGTTTGGCCTTTATGTCTTTGAGAATTCATATAGATTGAAGTACTTTTCATCTTTATAATCCAAGGCTCGGCTTGTGTACCTCTAGCATTACTGTAAAAAATGGATGCTTGTTCTTTTATGGTTTTCTTACAAAGTATTAGTGTTCATAGGTTGCTTGTTTGTTGGTTCCTATTCCTTTACAATGCTCTTCTTTTCTCTCCTATTGCATGATGCAACAGATAATATTTGATGGATATCATCATGGTGCACATCTTGGTGTTTCTCATATTCTGTGTGGTTGCTCCTTGTAATGTTGATTCACTGGGTTTTCTTGGCATATCTTATGATGCCTGTTCAATCTGGTATGCAAACCATTTTTCCCTGAAAGCTCATTTGTTCAGACAATTATGTAACATTAGATGCTAATACCCGATCAATTTCATTCCTATTGTTGTTTCTTCCTTATGGGTCATTCCTTTGCATTTTTATTCTTATTTATTAATGATAAGATTTAGTGTGTGCTGTAAAGGTATAAAAGTGCCATGTTTTGAGTAGATATTTAGACAAAGCGCACTTTACCTCATCTAACATTTTGGGTCTCAATGTTCACCTTATATCGTTTGGCGTCTAAGCATTCCAATGATGTGTTGTTCTTATTTAGAACTATAAGGAATTTACTAGATTGAACAGACAAACAATTAACCACCATCAAACTGTGAGTGGTCTTAAAGCTTGCCACTTGTCCCTTTAAGTGAATGGCCAGTTGCACCTCTCTATGGTGGTTCTCCAAGCTGTTTGACATTCTATTTTCTTCTAGTTGATTTCGTGGCTTAGCACCCAAACCTACAGTATACTGGTCAATGGAGACTTGTTGCAAATTTAGACATGATGCCCATAATCACTTTGGTGTTCATGTCTCTTGCTTTGGGATGGTGCTTTTCCAGGCTCAGGGAGGTGTCCCCCGATGCTGCTTCTAATCTGCAAATCAATTTTGGAAGGAGTAAATTAGATCAAGCAACATAGAAAACTCAAAAGGATATATCAATGAGAGAAAGGATGATTCTGGCTAGACTGATGCCTGCTTCCTAGGCTATGGAGTCAAAAGCAAACTAGAGTTGTTGGTGGAAGTTGAGAAATAGAGCGTGGCATCTGATTTTGATCAATCCCGCTAGATCAAGTCAAGTCAGCTTTCTTATTACTCCTGGGTGGGTGAGTCCTATAGCATGAGGGCAAACTAAGCACTTTGTCAAGTCAAAGTTGTAAGTAGCAAAATCGGATTAACAAAATAATTGAGTCTAATCCTAACATTATGAACTTTTTGGGATTAAATCACATTGTTAGATCACAAGTGCTCTTTCAACTAGGGGAAGAATGCATCTGCATAACATAGGAAAAGATAAACTTAATGAAGTGGGAGAATTGCAGCAACAGCAAGACAAAATTTACATGCCAATAGAAAGGAAAAGATGAGGACCAAATTACTTATTTTATTGATTTCAAAGCCCTAGAAGAAATTGCAGGTACAAAGGGGGATGAAGCCATGGGATCCAACCCTGGGGATGAGCCCTAGGATCCAACTCTTTTCTGTGTCTTTGAAAACTAATAAAAAATATTTCTTTCTCTAAGTGGTGCCCCTTCTTTGGCCTACTTGTGAACTCTTACCGAACCTCTAACAAAAGTTAAAACTAGAACTGGAGTAGTCTCTCATGCATGAGAACTCTCACTGAATCATAAACTGAACTAGAACTGGAGTAGTCTTTCATGCAAGGTGCACTCAACTGCAACTAAATAGATAAGACTGAGCTCAAAACAGATAGCTTGCAGCCGCCCCAATTAGTGTGCCTCCTTTGCCATAAATAATCTTCACTTAAACTACTCCTTGCATGGATAAGATGAAATATTTCCGAAATATATTTCCGGTGAGATACATTACTCACTTTATTAACTATTTCTGTCTTTATCCACACCAAGACACATGTCAATATCCTCATGGTCATCATATTGTAATTATTGAGATGATGTTTTCTGCATATTTCAACACATGACACCTTCTCTCTGACCAATCAGCACCTTGTAAGTGCCACATGATTGCCTAAAAATAGGTGTGCTAAAAATTGCAGTGACCACTAGAAAAAGAGGAACCTCAAAATGTGAAGCTAAGCCTCATAAAAAATAAGAATCGCCTCCTAAAAAATAGGAACCTCAAAATGTCAAAGTAACATGTCATGATAAGCATCATAAAAAATAGGAACTAAATATAAAATAGGAACTTCAAAGTGCCAAAATAACATGTAAATTTAAGCCTCATAAAAGCTAGGACCCTCCTGAAAATTAGAAACCTCCTCGTAAAAATTAGGAACTTCAAAATGCCAGAATGACGCCAGTGGCAACACTTACTACAAATAGGATGCCAAAAAAATAGAGACTGCTAAGAATAGCACCACCATGCTTGTAGACAAAAATAAATTTGTTCAATTCTTTTGCCTTCAAGGAACGAGAATATGTTGTCTGTTCCACCATGAAGCCCGAACTGTTAAAGATAGTAGTGTCACAAAATACCTCGCATGTTGCTAATAATAGCCTCCTTAGATTTGCATGATAACAAGGAACCTGGATATGTCGTCAAATTCAACATGTGAACCTTCGAACATGAACTCCACAAAATAGCAATGTCTCAGAATTGCAATTATGTCACATGCAAATTGTCAATAAATTCTGAATGCACCTATCAACCATCATGAACCATTTCTGCATTTCAAACTGCAATGCTCAAAATGGTCCCCAGGATTGAACTGATATTTGACACAAATGATTTGGAATTTGCTATATCAACCATCATGGATTGCCTCTAATGAACTGGCCTGATAAACAAATTTGGCTGCAATTATGGGTGCTAACAATATCCCCCTGTGGGATGCCAAGAATCCAGAAATCTCTGGGAAGAGCCAATTACCAGTGACCACACAAACTTTTCTACCACTGAATTTGCAATCTGCTTCAAAATCTTGATGCCAAAATTAGCTTCGTTTTGAATATCTGAATGATTGAAATATAACCTGGAAAGTACATTGCCTTCATTTAATGTCCCTGCATACGTTTTTGGTTAATTGCTAACAAGTGGATGATTGCTAATTTTGACTTAGAAAACCGAAAATACCACTAATGTCGTATACCAAGACTTGGACAATAAGGTTCAGATATGACATTGTTGGGACCTTGACTCCATACAAACTTCAGGATAACAGCTTTGGCTTCATGATAGAATATGACTATTAACTTTGACCATTTTCAGGTTTCTGCAGATAGAATTATTAGATTCTGCTGCTGCAGCTGCTCTTATTTATTGGAAATACAAATAGGCTTCTACGCCAATAGGATAAACTGGACTAGTGTTCAGCGAATGAACTTATTTAAAAATGTAAATCTAACATACCCTAACCTGAACAAATTAGAAACTGCTAAATGAAGTCAAATTTCAAATGTAGGTATGCATGCAGTGTAAAAGCATTATGGACTTATTTTCAAGCGTGGCTGCCATACTGCAGAATTATGTGAACGATGGTAAGACAGTATGGCATTTCAGCTGGTATATCCAACTTAAATGGATAATTCATTTTTATATCCAACTTATAGACAATCTATATTGTGAAATTTACAAGTTTAGGAACTTGCACCAATCTAAACTTCTGATCTTGTACTTTGGAGGCATGCTTGATTATAAAACTATCATTTGTAATAATGCAAATTATAATGGTTCTTTTCTTGAAAAGATAATAGCAAAAAAACTCATATTTCTTTTGGCATGGCATTGCTGTTTAAAGTTTAAACGAACCAATTTTTGGGGTCTGGTCAAGGTTGAGCAGACTTTTGATTTTTTTGAAAATTATCGAAATTAAAATTTATACTTTAGTTAGTGATGTCTTTTATTGGTGTTAAGCCTACATGTTTGATGTTTATATTGGTTATTTTTGAATGGTAGTGTACATTTAAAAGAATGTCATTTTCCTGAACAACTATATTTTGTCCCTGATTTTATTATTTTCTTGTCTTTTTCAAACAGGCCTGCTATGCGTAAAAGTTAAAAGGCACATTATAAACATTAAAAATAAATCTTCTTTATAAATAATTGAATTTATTTTGTTATGGTTCCAGGGAGTTGGTAGATCTTTCTCTTCAAGGAATACTGGCACCTGAACTTGGGCAACTTATCCATCTTCAAAAACTGTAAGTAGCTACAAATTTGGGGCAAATTTTGTTGTTTACTTTTGCTGAGATAATGGTTTACTTTTCTGAAGCTGTCACTTGGTATCATATTCAATTTGTATGCATGTTTATCCAAGCATTTAAGTTGCAGGATATCCTTCATAATTTCTTTTCACTTGGAAACTTTTTTTTTTCACTGAACAAAAATATTTGTACAAAATTTTTCCGAACACATCTAGGTCATATCTGCAATACCTGTTGGTCCTTTGACCTGCTTTTCAACATTTATTAGTCCCCCTGTTCTCCCTATATACACGAAGACTTCTTTTACAAAAAGGTTGAAGTTAACAGCTTTACTATATAACCAGAACTGCTTACTTGACTGTAATGACAATACTATGAAAATGGGTTTCATATACAACAAAATACAAAGGAACCAGAAAACTACACATGCAGACTATGATAACTTAATTGATGTGTGGGCTAGGCCTCTTAAGCTCCTTGCTGTCCTCTGATTGAATCAGTATATCCCCGAGGAAACTTTATCATTGTTTTATAGTATATACATTATGTGATTATTCTCTTCTTGAGTGGTAATGAACCAAACCTATAGCCATTCTGTATGGGCATATCACAGTTTTTTTTTTTTAAAGGAAAAAAACTGATATACTCATTAGAAAGGAATATATACATATCTGTTCATACATCCAGCTATCTGGAGAACATTACAAGGAGACAAGATTGACTCCAATGATCCAAAAATAGTACGTTTTCCTTTTCTTCCTGTGTTTGTCCTTTTGCATATAAATTTACTTCTTAGTCAACATGGGAAAAGCATATACAAGATTAACTAGCAAAAATATGGCTACAGCCGGAACTCCATAGCTTCTAATTGTTCCCCATTCCTGTATTCGTAGGTGCCTGCAGAACCAAAAGGAAGCTCCAGAGCTTCTTTTGAAAGGGCTCTGCTTCCATATTAAGCTTCTGCTGAATGTAGTTGTAGGTAATCCACTCAAAGGTGGTGGCATTCTGTTTGATGTCCTGAAGTGTGTAATCAAAGCCAAAATTCTGCACCGTGGCTCTTCTGTTAGCCCAGTCAATGACCAGCTTTGAGTCTCCGGGGACTTGGATCTGGGAGATGTATTTTTTGTTAGCTATATCCAGAAGAAGATAAAGGGCAAAAAATTTGGTGTTGTTGTTGGATTCTGGAACCTCTGCCAGGGGAGTACCTGCTGTAAATGAAATGTGTTTGATTGTAATAGATGACAACGCTGACTCCACAATGGGGAGGGTGCCCCTGACTTGTGCCATCGAAATAGCCCCAAGGCACATTGTAGTCCAATTCTGGCATCTGTGGAATTCGTTGTGCAGCAGATTTTGGTCAGCTTTATGGAAATTTGTAAGTGAAATTATCTATCCTAGAAGCACATATGTACGGAGAAATTCTTTTGTCCTGTAAAATTAAAAACTGCGAGTGTGCCAAATATTGTCAATGAGAATGCAGGGCAGACTGGAGAAGGAATGAACAGCTTTGTCTAGAAACCTAAGTTGCACTGAAACAGATATGGGAACGGATACGGAAACGGGGTTTGAAATGGATACGGCAAATTTTCAAAAAATATGGATATGATACAGCAAGGAAACGACATATATGTATACACACACACACGACAAAATAAAACTTTCATATTACCATTCATCTTTTAGAATCGAGATTCTATATTTAAAAATACATAATCATCATCATGAAATCCACATAAACAAATCATCATCATCAATTCAGCATAAACATTGTCATCATCATTAGTGATTATTATAACATTCAACATATCATCAAGTTTATGTGTCCAATTTCAATCATCAACATCATCACCAAAACTAATAATGCTATATGCACACTACATAGTGCAAATTACAAAATGAACTATTACTGGAAGTCTACTATCATATGCCATATTATGGTATTCAATGTTTATTGTTCAAAAGTTTAAAACATCATCATAAACTACATTTACATATCATCAAATATATCTTCATCCATGTAATTATATCCACACCATCATTTGGATCCTCTCCATGAGTGGGAGCATTGCTGCCATGTATAGTTGAAGATGCAATTATTGGTGCCTCCTTATCAAACAAAGTCATACGAGACATGGCATTCAACGTCATATCCAAGTAAGGAAACTCTGGAAATGGATCCAAAACTCTTAAAAATGCCCAAAATGTTTCAGAAATAGGATTTTGAGTTTCCAAAAAAATGGAAACGTTTCAGAAATAGGATCTTGCATTTCCAAAAAACTGAAACGTTTCTGTCCCATTTCCATCCCGTTTTCGTGCCGTATCCTAACCGTTTCCGTTTCCGAAACGTTTTTGGGGTTTTGGAGGGACTTTTACGGTAACTTAGATTTAGATATAGCAAGTGTTTTCTGTTTTCATGATTTAAAATTTCAGACCATTAAACTTTTTGTTTTTGTCCAAAATTATCTACCATATAAAGTGATTTTTAATGTTTTAAATACACTAAATCTATGTTCCACCAGGACCCCGTGGGGTGGGGACGGGGGCAGGCATGGGCGCAGGTGTGGGGGAAACGCACAGGGTGTATGTGTGGGAGTACCCTCAAATTTTAGGGGAATTTATAGGAGACAGGGGAATGTTGGGTTATATAATTTTTTTTTAATACACGTCATAGTCTACAGAGACATAATTCAAATCCATATTAAATAATGAAAGCATAAATGCATTGATCCATACATAATTGAATAAAATAATGAAATATGTCTACTGATACATACATCATTCATCCATCATTCATGCTCATCATTCATCCATACAACACGAGAGATTCAACAATGAAATTCATTGATCCATATTCATCATTCTAGAATCTACATGATTTAAAAATTAAATTCATCATTCTAGATTTTAAATTGATTTAATATTTAAATTCATCATTCATCATTCTAGAATCTAATTAGTGCTGAGCAGAATAGACTATACTAGATAATGAAGTCTGAAGATTGGAATAGTAAATTGATATAAATCGAACTCAAAAATAGTAAATAGTGATGAGTCAAGGAGTCAATCTGAGGTCATTGATATCTAGAGTCAAGACTCAAAGGTTGAAACTGAAAATTAACAATGTTCAATGAGCATTGAAGGAGTGCCCTCGGGGAGGAGAGGCCAAAGTTAACTGGTAAGTCTGATAGCACTGTGGGGTAAACCGAACAAAGGTAAGCTTGGGAAGTTGAATGAGTGAGTGAAGGATTATAAATTAGTTTAGGTTTTGATATTTGTTATGTGTTTTTTTTTTAGTTTTAACTTTTGTTGTTGTTGTTGTTGTTGTTGTTGTTTTCTTGTTTTTTTTTGTGTTTTGTTTTGGTTTGTTTGTATTAAAATATTTTTAAATCTTAAGGGTTATTAGACAAACAAAATTGAGGAGGGGTGCTTTTGGGCATCCTCCCTCAAAAAGGGCGCTTCTGGGCATCCCCCTTCAAAAGGGGTCCTTTTGGGTGTCCCCATTTTGAGGGGGGACGCCTAGAAGTGCATCCCTTTTGGGGACACTTGCCCCCTGCACTGGGGAAATGTTTCCCTTTACATCTCTCTAGAAGGGGGACGCGGGGAAACTTTTCCCCAGGCGCCTCCCTGCCCAGGTGTGTGGGAAACGTCCGGTGCATGCACCCCACCTAGGGGATGTGTCCCCGTGGAATAGTGAACTAAACAACTCTGAATTCACTCTTCAGACTTAATGATTGACAACCATATAATGTCCCAATTTTAATAACAACATTTCAAAATAAAATATTGGCACACTACCACTGACTACTCAAAGTTTCAGGAAATATTTCTGTTGTATGCTGAATCAAATTAAAAAATTACTGTTCTTGATTATCAACCCAAAAAACTAGTTTTTAAGTTCTGATCACAGATGCTTGAACTCTCTTCAAAATCAGTTTCTTTGGAATTAATGTCAATGCCAACTCAATGATCATAAAATTTACTGTGTTAATTCGTCAAAAACATGGTCACAATTTTTTCTTCAGATAAATGTAATTCACTTCTCTTCTCGATGTGTTAAAAGGTACGGGTAATAACTTGTAATATCCATGGTAGTTTGCCCTATAAATGGTGCATGCACCCCACTTGGGGGACGTGTCCCCGTGGAACACTGCACTAAAAAACGCTGAATTCACTCTTCAGACTTAATGATTGACAACCATATAATCTCCCAATTTTAATAACAACAATTCAAAATAAAATATTGGCACACTACCACTGACTGCTCAAAGTTTCAGAAAATATTTCTGTTCTATGCTGAATCAAATTAAAAAATCACCGTTCTTGATTATCAACCCAAAAAACTAGTTTTAAAGTTCTGATCACAGATGCATGAACTCTCTTCAAAATCAATTTCTTTGGAATTAATGTCAATACCAACTCAATGATTATAAAATTTACTTGTTAATTTGTCAAAAACACGGTCTCAAATTTTTCTTCAGATAAATGCAATTCACTTCTCTACTCGATGTGTTAAAAGGTACTGGTAATAACTTGTAATATCCACTGTAGTTTGCCCTATAAATGTTCCACAAATTTGGTTTTCCACACAGGTAGCTCCTTTAATCTACAATGGCTGCTTTGCACTTTATCCATGGTGGCTAGATTCCTCAAACGGACTCATGGGCTTTAACAATAAACCATCCCATGGCTTTGACAAATAATACATCGCCTTTTCTAACAATCTTAAGTGGCGACTCAAATAATACAGTCTTCTCTAACAATCTTAAATGGCGACTCTTCTATATCCCTAAGAGGTGGCTCACTTGAAATATCACCTGTCTTCACATGTATAAAAGTAATGTTATGTGGACATCCTTTCTCTAATGGTGGCTCATATAGGTGGAAATTCTTACTTTGACGGCTATAGCAATGTTATCTTCCTCTTATTTGATGGCTTCCCATTTTTTTAAAACCATGGGAATCAACAAGTCATTGGAGTGATCCAGGTTAGGCCTAGGATCAAACCTATTGGCTGCTATTATAACCCAAGGACCAAGAGTATATCCAATAGTCTGCATGTCAGATATACCAATAACTTGTGACTTAGCAAGCATCGAGGCATCCAAGCACATCGGAGTGGATGTCTATCCCAAGGGGTTTCTACCCTTCCAGCCTTATCACATCAGGCCAACATGTCACTTGTGGGAATGGAACACAAGTGGGAAGAGAACAAATAGTCTACCCAACCAGTTGAGCTATGATCCCTGGACATGGGAATCACAACTACTATCCACATGATCTAGCATCCTTTTATTTGGTGGCTTCCCTTTTCGATGTGGGAATCATAGTGTCCATGGCTTGATTCCTTGGTGGTTCATCCTATTTAGTGGCTTGGTGGTATATACACCTATTTTTAATTTCTCACGGTCGATGCATATACTTTCATTAATACTTTGGTTTTGTTCCCAGAATGAATAATGTAGGTGTAGAGTGCTAGGGCATTTTTTTTCCCTTTGGGTTTTGAAATTTGAAATTTATTGCAATAATAACACATATTATTAACAACCTTTCCAATAGCAATTAAAATGCAATAGTGGACAGATAAACAATATCAATAAGATGCATAGGCAGTATGGAAACTTCAGTGATTCAATTCCACTTAACAACAATTCAGTACGGGTGTTACACCCTACAGTATCAATATTGAAGATATAGTCCAATTTATTCTTAATCAATTCAACAGTTGGTAAGCTCTCAGTGTTGTAAATCCACAACCTCAAACAACAACTAATCCTACAACCTTAACCACTTACGAAATAGTAACTTAAGAATTCTGTTGCACTTGTGATGCTCTAGTTGGCTAAACGTTTAACTGTCTTGTCCAACTGATTTGT
Organism: Pinus taeda; assembly: GCA_000404065.3. NCBI lineage: Eukaryota > Viridiplantae > Streptophyta > Pinopsida > Pinales > Pinaceae > Pinus > Pinus taeda. The sequence goes on along the minus strand of APFE031404421.1, from coordinate 117,457 downwards.
TGCTTGATCTTTGGTTGCTATTCAAGGGAGTTCCAATTTCTCTGCCACAGAGACTTGGATCTCCTTCTATCCTTCAATGATTCACAAACCTGCCTCTGTATTTAAATTACTGTGACAATCAGACTGGAATTTGGGAAGACCGCAGATAACCTATGCCCTGATTTACCTTATGATGATCCGACCTGTCCAATTGTAGATGACCGTGACTTCTAGTACTGGTTCGCAGCATTAAGAGATGCCAAACTTCCATGCTACCAGGAAAACCACACGGAAATTCTTCTAGAAAGTCTGGCCCTATAGTTTGCGACCTGCAATTTCAGATTGTATTGTAAGAAGTCTCACCGTCCAGAAACCTCCATTCCCTGAGAGTAACCACATAAAACTTGTTGACCAAATGAATTACCACAGGGACTTGCTTCTTGGCCATAATAGATCTGAATTATTCCTAGGAAACACACTGTAACAGGACAGAGGAAAACCAGATAGATCTGATTGAATTACAAGGGAATATGCTATGCCAGAACAGAAAAAGGTCATCAATCCTCAAAATCAAACTAGAACTGCTCCAGTAATCTGTGCCAGAAGAAAGAGAATGTGTCTAGGTAGGGTGGGATCAGCTCCACCGAAACTAGACAAAAGAGATTAGCTAGGGTGGGATCACCTCCACTGAAACTAATCAGAAAGAAGGGGTTTCTTGAAACCCTCAGAGCCTCAGGCTCAAGAAAATCAGAGATATTCCAATTCAAATTTGATGATGATCAAATGAATCCAACTTTCCTTTATTTATAGATTTCCCCATGGGGTTTTTTAAATGTGAGGGGTGGCAATATAACCCCCGATTTGGGTTTTTTTGCTCTAGCCTACCCAAAATTCACCCAATGTTGCCCCAAACATTGGAAAATTGGGTCTTCCCCCTTTATCAAGGCTAGAGCCTAGAGGGTTGGATAGGCTACTATGTCCACTCTTGGCCAATTAATCAATTGGGTACATTACTGTATGTTTGTACATGATGGAAGGCAGCGAGCTTAGCAATGTAATAGTTTGCAAATATTATCAATAAAATTACGTCTGGTTGTAGATGGACAAGGACAAGAGTTAAAGAGGGCTATGATTTAAGGAGAGAAGGGAGTAGCTAGAGAGGCTAGACCAAAGTTTATCATATCTTATTAAACCTATGATTGAATCAGTTGAGAAAATGATTTACATAAGTTTCTTTTTTGGGATGTCAACATAGCACATTGGAAGCATTCATATATCAACCCTGTTTTTGGATGGTTAGCGGATTCATCTTTCATTCTTGCTCTTGGTTCTTGTGAAGAAGAGTTCTATAGGAGAGAGCCATTGCTAGTTGGTTGTGTGTTAAGATTGGTTATTGTCCAGCATGTGAGGATGAGGAATGCATGGCTGCATTGGTATTGTTGAGGAAATCATCTATGGCTGAGAAATATCTGGAGTCTCCAACATTGATATTTTTGGACTAGTAGCATTGGAGTTATGGAGTGAAATGAAATACCTTGAGGGACTGCATTACAGAGAAGGGGATTCTTTTCTTTGGGTTGTGTAGCCTGAAAGGGAAAGAGAGTTGGAAGTTGAGATGGATATGGACTGATTGAGTAAATTGTGACATTATGGGATTGTTGCGTCTCTGTGTAAATTGTGACAACATGAGATTTTTGATTGCATGTGTGAGAGTCGAGTCGGCCTAGGCGCCTATCCTTGTGGATTCATAGTCCTAACTCGGGTGACTTGTATGTAGCTAGTTGAAGAAATTTGTTGAGAAAGATAAGTATTCACTGCTAATTACATTCATGCTCTGTTTCCTTTGTGTTTATTTACTATTTAATGTTATGATAGCTATTATTTCTATGCAATGAGTGCTGGTTGTATTTCTGGTTATTGCATATATATCTTCGTTATGGTTTGCATGAGTTTCTTTTTTGCTGCATGCTTCTCGAATCATGCAAATCATATCTGAATTGGAAATTTAGCTTAAGAATGCAAGTTCTTGTGTACCTTGTGATTTGGGTACATTGCACTTGGTAGTAGAGATGAAATTTTATCGTAATGTAGCTCTGCTTGGGGTATGTTAAACTTTCAGTTGGTGGCATGTGGTGACTCTAATTATTGATGGCTATAGTCACTCCTCATGGACCTGCAACTGAGTAGGCCTCCCTTCCTACAGTGAAGTTGCTTGTAAGTTCTCTTTCAACCAACAATTCTTCTACCTGATGTGTCACTCCAATGCCTTGACACGTTCTTTGATCGTACAGTCCTTTGGCTCCTTCACTTGCTTCCGTGGCTCCTACACTCAATTCTTCGGCTTCTCTTCACTGTGGCCCTGATATCATTTGAATTTTACATGTATAGGTGTGGACAAGAATACACATTATGTTGATGGTTGTAGCTTGGGTAGGCACTTCTGCACAGGCCTGTCTGTTTAGGCATGCAAGAAGTTGCCTACGAACTCCTTAGAACACTTGCTCAAGTGTGAGCCAGTTACTAATGTAACTTAGCCTAAGTTTTTAAGTTAGAAAAAACATATAATTATTATGTTGGATAATTGAGCTAAAGAAACTTAAGAAAACTAAAATAAATTATTTAGTTTAGTGAATATGTTTTAATTTAAGCCCTTGATCTCAAGTGAGGTGAGATCTAATCTTGTTCATCAATCATTTTGGAGATTAGGATTAGGGTTAGGGATTTAGTTCAATGTAAAGTTATAAAAGCAAGGCTAGGGGGAAGGAGAAGCCACAATAGAACAACACAAGATTGAGATTAAATAAAGTAGAAATGGGTCGGGTTCTTAAGGGCTCAAGCATGGACTCAACAAAAGTAATTGGTGTTCGAGAAGGAGGTCTATACAAATTGATATGATGCCCAACCCAGGCATTGGTACATGACAATGCGATTTTATGTGAGTTATGGCATCGAAGATTTGCTCATATGCATTATAGGTCTTTACCTGCATTAAGGTAGATGGTTACTGGTCTTCTAGAGCTCCAGGTGGAATGTGTTGGCGTTTGTAAGGGTTGTGCACTTGGTAAGAATGCCAAGAAATATTTTTTGAGCCATGATATGGGGATCTTGGATCTAGTACATTCAGATGTATGCGGACCTATGACACCATCATCCTTGGGTAGCTACTTATACCATGTGATGTTCATTGATGATTTCTCTCGAAAAACTTGGATCTACTACATGAAAACCCAAGGATGAAGTTTTCAACAAATTTGAGGAGTTCAAGGCTCTGGTGGAGAACTTGACTGGAAGGAAGAACAAAGTTTTGAGGTCAGAAATGGAGGAGATTTTACCTTCAGAGAGATCCAGTGATTTCTGTAAGGAGGTAGGGATCAAGAGGGAGTGGATAGTTCCTTACAACCCTCAACAGAATGGCATTGCATAAAGGAAGAGCAGGTCAGTAGTGGAAGCAATGAAGGTGATGATTCATGATCATGATCTACCCATGTTCTTATGTGCAGAGGCATCCAGTACCACTGTTTATGTTTAGAACAAGAGTCCTCATTAGCTATTGGAGGATAAGACTCTTGAGGAGGCATTCATAGGAGTGAAGCCAAAGGTTAGTTGTTTGAGGACCTTTGGTTGTCCAATATACATTCACATGCCTAAGGAAAAGAGGAAGAAGCTAGATTGAGGATAGTCATGATGTTATTTTTGATGAGGAGGTAGCCTTTAAGAAGTCTAGAGAGTCCCACCTAGAGATTGATAGTGAAGAGAAGGAGAATCTGAAGGATGCAGGTAAATGTTCCTTTGTTCAAGTCAATCACCCTTTAGACTATCAGGAGGAGTTAGTAGAGCTAGTTGAGCCTGTGGACATGCCTAGAGATGTTGTGGTAACTAGGAAGAGGTCATTGTGGCCCGTGACACTTTGCAGGATGCAGAGAGGCATGCATCTCCCAGAGGTACTTTCAGGGAGAGAAAACGACCACATAAGTTTTTGAGTTATGTCGCATTGATGAGCCACATCATTGATTCTGAGCCTTCCAGCTATGAGGGGACAATAAGCCAATAGGTTTAGAAGAATGCCATGATGGAGGAGTATTAGTGCATCATGGAGAACAATGTGTGGGAGATTGTTCCGAGACTAGAGGGGAAGCCATTGGTGGCTTCCAAGTGGATCTATAAAATCGAGCATGCAGTGAATGGCAACATCAAGAAATAAAAAGTGAGGTTCGTGGCAAGAGGGTTCTCCTAGAAAAAGGGAGAGGACTATGAGGATACATTTTCTCTAGTTGCAATTTACACTTCTATCAGAACTGTTATTTCTCTTGCTTCTGTTATGGGTTGGATGATACATTAGATGGATGTAAAGAGCACATTCCTTAAGGGTGTGATTGAGGAGGAAGTACACATAGAGCAACCTCAAGGCTTTGAGGTACTTGGGAAGGTGTCCAATGTTTGTAGATTTAAGAAGGCTTTGTATGGACTCAAGCAAGCACCCATGACATGGTATTCCAGGATTGATGGAAATCTGATGAGTTTGGGCTTCACAAAGAGTGTTGTGGATCTTGACCTTTACTACATGGTTGTTGATGGTGATCATCTGATCTTGGTACTATATGTTGATGATCTACTCATTATAGGGGCAGAGAGACTCATCGTCAAGTGCAGGTGCAAGAGTGAGTTAGCCTCAGAGTTTGAGATGAAGGATTTTGGCTTAATGCATTATTTCTTGGGATTGGAGGTATGGTAGAGACTAGATGAGATCTTCCTAGGACAAGGGAAGTACATTATCCAGATTTTGAAGAGATTTGGTATGATGGACTGCAAGTCCATGGCTACACCTATGGTGACCAATCTAAAGAAGTTGAGTGATTCTATTTCAGATTTAGATTTGGTGGCTCCCACAATGTACAAGAAATTGATTGGATCTTTGTTGTACTTGGTTAACACCAGGCCAAATATTTGCTTTGTAGTGAACACCATGAGCTAGTAAATGGTTGAGTGGGGGTAGGTACATTGGGTTGACGAAGCATGTGTTGATACACCTGCGTGCTACAATTGGATATGGTTTTAGATATGTCATAGGTGGTGAAGTGAGGCTGCAGGGATATACATATTCATATTGGGTTGGGAGTGCAGAGGATAGAAAGAGCCCCTCGAGGTGATGCTTTAGCTTGGGATCAACTATGATATCCTAGCTTAGCAGGAAACAAACTTTCATTACACTCATCACAACAGAGGCAAAGTATATCATAGCTAGTGCCACAAGTTAGGAAGCAATGTGTCTTCAGAAGCTACTTATAGGGCTATTCAATTCAGAGCTTGAGACGGACTTGATATTTTGTGATAATCAAAGCTATGTTAAGCTTTCGAAGAATTTAATTTCTCATGATAAGGTGAAGCACATTGAAATCAAATATCATTTCATTCGAAACATGGTGCATAGAGGAGCCGTGAAGCTCTAGTACATATCCACAAACAAGCAGATTGTGAACATTCTCACCAAGTCTCTGTCTACAAGAAAGTTTGTATACTTCAAGGACAAGCTTGGCGTGATGAAGAATGTCTTCCTTGTTGAGAGGGATTATTGATGTCTTTGTAGGATTGGACATGTCTTCTCCCAAGAAGCTAGAATGACTTGGCTAAGTCATGTTGATTTGACCATAGGAGATTGATGTAATTCACCTGAGAAGCTATTTGGTTAGGGTGATTGGTCCAAGGGCAAGCCTTCTCCTGAGAATCTAGAATGACTTGGTTGGGTCACATTGATTTGACCAGAGGAGATTGATGTAGTTCACTTGAGGAGCTATACTAATTTGGCTGGGCCATGTTGATTTGGTCAGCGGTGAATGGCCCAGGGGCAGATCCTATCCTGAGAAGCCATGGGACTTCGATTGGGACATGCTGAATTGATCAGAGGAGATTGATACATTTACTTGAGCAGCCATGCTGATTTGGCAAGGGGTAAATGGCCCAGGATACTCACATTGCCTACTCCATGATGGAGTGATCTATAGATGTGCATGTGAGGAGTCGCATTACCTACTCCAAGATGGAGTGATCTATAAACATTCATGTGAAAAGACATTACATTAACATAGCAAGCTCATGAACTTTTCCTTATGGAGGAGAAATTTCATGTAAGGAGAAATCTGTTTGCAACCAAGGAGAATACCTCCCTCACTAAGAGGGAGTGTTGATTTTTTGTAGCATTAGGAGGTATTCTTGCATGCCTAAGTCGACCTAAAAGAATTGTGAAGAATTAAATAATAATTTATTTATTTATTTTTATTTTATTATTATTAATTTTTTTTGTTATATTTTATTTTATTTTCAGTTCTCCAAGTCAGCTCAGCCAAACGATAGTGTGTCCCTTGGGTAATTTTTACCACCATTTGACAAGTATATATACATGATATGACATTTCATTTTCACCACCAAGCAAGTCTTCTATCCCTCTTGGACAACTGCACATGTGATCTAGAAGGACGAGTTTGATCGAGATCTAGACAAGTTTGACCAGTTGAATTGAATGCAATTGTTGACCAAGTTTGTCTTCTATTTGATCGAGTTTATCTTTTGTTCGACTGAGCTATTTGATTGGGTGTTGACTGTCGAATTGGTCGAGTTTGACCGCATAATAGGATAGAGTTGACCATAGGGCCGAGTTTTTGACATTTTTAATGGTTTGACCAACATTGACTTGTTGGAGTTTTGACTAGGTTTGGCTGGTATTTGACTTGTATTATTGGCACCAATTTCTAGACAAATTGTTGATTTGTAAATCTTGTTGAACAATAATTTCTCTTGAAGAAAAGTTGTTGGGTTTTCTCACAATGTTGGGTCTCCCAAGGTAAAAATATTGTCTCTATTCTGCATGGCTGTCTTTCTACGATCCTAACTGTTTCTGGCATTCTGCTGCATTTATTGTTGATATTTTTTGAAGTGTAATTGCTCAGTGATATCAATGGCATAAGAATACCGTGTGAAGATCATTAGGAAGTAATTATTTGGAAGAAAATAATATTCTATTGTCCTCATGTGGCAAAATTCAACAGGTTACACATGTTTGTTACATTTATAGAGGTGAATAGAATGTCTCTGACAAGCTTGTTTCTAGAGTTTCATGCTTAGTTGATATGTAAACTTGATTGCTTGTAATCGTTTTTTTGCAATTGATATATGGTTTTTTTTGCAAGATCAGGCCTTTTATATTTCTATCAAAAATATGTATATAGATCATTATCACAAGCTACTGGTCTCCCACTTGGGAAATTAGGTCAGTAGCATAAGCTCAAAATTTTATAGTTGCATATCTCAGATGCTAGCAAACTGTCTTTTAAACTAAAAAAAGAACTAGGAAATAAACGAAACCACAAAATAACATACATGAGGATGACAATGCATTTGTAGAAGCTTTGATTGAAACCTCTGGATTGCTTGATCATTACTTAGTTGGTGAGTGCATCGGGGTCGATGAGTGTTTCTCACTCTTATCATCAAAGGAAAAAATTCAATGTGTGCCAATTTCTTGGCAAGAATTGTTACTCTTGTTGAGCTTTTTCACTTTGTCTGTTAGCCCAACCATGTAGATTATCATTTCTTGTTGAGTGTCTGCTCTATCTATAAGCACATTGCCCATGAGAGTTTCATATGCCAATATAGGTTAACGATTTGCATGCAGGAGGAATAGCAAGCTCTAGAAGAGTTTCCCACGTTAAGTATCTAGTCTTTGGTATCCCGATCGACTGGCATGTCAGGAATTAATCTTCCAGCGTGTTTGACTTGGTATTCAACATCATAAATCCCTTTCTAGACTGCTTTAGGGATGTTATCCCTGTATCTTGCCATAGTAGAGCGAGTTGCTACTTTGAGGACGGGTTTGGTTGATAGAGGAGGGAGATGTATTAGTGGCTACAGAGGGGGGCTAAGATGGCCTCTCCTGCCTCCTCGGTGAGTGGAGTAGAGGCGACATCTATCCATGTCACGAGAAGCACAAAGAGAGATAAAATAAAGGGGGGGATAACACAAAGAGAGAGGGAGAGAATATTTGTAATCAGGGAAGGGGCTGAGAGGAGGGACAAGAAAAAACATAGGTGCACTAGGAGGCTAGAAGCATAAACAGGATGTGGTAGACCAATGAAGAGAAGAGAGTTAGAGAAACCCCAATTTTTAACAAATTAGGCAAAAAGAGATCAGTTTGGCAAAAGAAAAGAACCTCTGGAAATAGGCTCAAAGGGGGAATTGAAAGAACAAACAACTGAAGAACCTAAAACTCCTTAACCAAGTCATTAGGGAGTCAGAGGTGACTTGCCTTGTGTTGGTTAATTTCTAGCTGACGACCACAACTAAGCTTGCATACAACAATAGCTCCATCGTGAGATGGACATTGGCTCAAATTCCCCTTAAACTAGTCTCTTGCAAAAATGGCGACTCCTAAAAATCCCTTGAGAGCCCACGAGGAGTGTTTGTTAGTGATATTATAAGCAATACGAAGAGGGTCTGTCACCTAGCTATAACCTTCTCCCACAATCCTGTGTCATAATACTTAATCTATTGCCCAACAACTTCCATGATTGTCACCAAGATGCTTCCACAAACCAAATCTAGGACGAATCATCCTTCCCATGACTCCCACACGACAAAGATAGTCACTTCAACGACCTCTTATGGACTAACCAACCTCCGCATTAGGCGCGAATGTACAATGTAACATGTAGCCTGTAGAACGCCATTTGGTGGTAATTTTGCTACCTTTCTCTAAATGCTCAACTCTTATTTCAATCTGTGTAGGATGCCATACCATGCAATGTTATTGGAACTAGCTTGAAACAATGGAACTGGTCGGTCCAATCGGTTTGGGGGTCAAACTGGTCCAGTTAGAGGTCTGGAATTGGAAATGGCCAATTCGATATTGAACCAACTTATTTTCATTGAACTGATCGGTTCTGTACATTGTGACCAAAGACGTTCCAAATGCAAATTGTTTTAAGAAAACAAGAATTTTTGGGTGGGGTAGCCTAACATTCAAGCCTATGGCCTTGCTATTGCTATGTAATTCATGGTAATGTTTTTCTTTTTTGTTTGCTAGGTAATGTGAGTTTTGAGATGACTGGTACGCTTAACTTGTGGCTTGACCCTGGGGCATCTAAATCGTCAAAATCACTTGGGTATCACACCTTGCTTGGGCCACACCAACCATTAAAATGTTTGGATTTTTGCCCACGGAGTTTCGAACATGTGACCTTTACACCATGGAGTGCCTTAACAAAACACTCTGTCACCGTCTGCTCTATACGCCTCGTGGGCTAATTCATGGTAATGTTGACATTCTCCTTTTATCTTTCAGTTTCATCCTTTTACTAAATTTTTCAATATTACCATGAATCGACTCAAGATGTTTGAGAGTGGTTCCAACCTCATTGGTTTTTATATGGATAAAGTAGAATTTTAGATCTCACTCAAAATCCAACAAATTTAATAGTTTTTCAAGATTTGGGGGTATTGTAACTTTTCCATTGGATTTTGTCATGTACAAGGGTGTGGAACTAGTATTTATTCAAGAGCACCAAGTCCTCTATGTACCTTGATGTTAGTGGCATTGGCTGTTGAACTCCTCTCTCATGACCCTACTAAAAATGTCCCTTCACTCAAACAAAATCTTGACTTGAAACGGTACATTTTTTCTATCGTATTTTAATTCTTAGAGGGTGATATTGATGACGAAGATCCCAATATAGGCAATGATTTTGATGATATGTAAGTATTTGTTGTAGCATGATTTTTTTTGGATGCTAGAGGCCATCTAGAGCCTGTTTGTTGATGTATTTTTGGTTTAGAGATGGATTGCACTTGGTGCTGTTTTGGTTATGTGCACCTGTACATGCTATATTTATGAGAACGTTTGCCTATGTGTGTATAAATGGTTTGGATTCATATGGATGCACATGAATATATATGTTTTTCTTTAAAATTTGAATATTTTGTATTTTGGTCGACTGGTTTTTTTACTGGTTCCAACCAGTTCCTGGTTCAGATGGTTCTCCGGTTCAATCTGCGGTTCAGTTCTGATAACATTGCTCCCATGTGAACACTGACCGTCGGGAGACAATTGATATATGTTGGTTGATTAGTAGCTTCTGTAATCTTCTTGTATTTCAGCATAATTTGCTTCTGTTGCTTTTTGTTATTACCAATGCTGTGTAACGGATAAGTCAGTCTCATGGCTGTAACACTTAAAATTGGACTGTAAAGCTATGTTTTGAAGCCTAGAACAATCAATAATGCTATTTAGTAATTACAGCTTTGGAATAAAGCGTATAATTTTATGTTGTTGTCAATTCTTTGCAAGTTGTTCATCATGATGAGGATACAGTTTCAATGTATTCTCTAAATATGTTAGTCATTTTTTCAAAAAACTTTTAAGGTAATGAGATCTATAGGGATTTTGTTTGTCTGGTGAAAGTATAATTTCCTGTAAATAATGATCCATAGAGAATAGAAACAAGCTATTTATGGTCTAAAAACAATGGTAGGCAACATGGTGTGGATCATAATAATTTCTTAGGGTCAATATTTAGTTTTATCATTTTATTTGTCTTTTTATCATTAAAATCCCAAGGGTAAGATGTTTATGCAATATGTTTTGGTTATGATTGCAATTGTTTAATATTTATTGATTTATTGTTATTATTATTTTTAAACATTTGTGAAGAGATTAAATTTTGAGTGTTTCTATGTGTGGACTATTACAGATTGGATTCTTAGAATTTTTTATTATTTGAAAGTTCACTTTTTTGGCTATAGAATGTGCTTCTTTGCAGGTTTTATTTTTATTGTAGTAGCTTAAACATTAGATCTTCTTATTGTGTTTTTCAATGGCAACCACAGTGGCCTTGGTGAGAACAATTTCTCAGGGAGCATTCCAAAAGAACTTGGAGAGTTAGGAAACCTGGAGCTTTTGAATTTAAGACATAATGGCTTGGTTGGCAAGATTCCTTCAAATCTGGGAAATATGTCAGCCCTCAAAAGCCTGTAAGTGATGGCTTATCTTGTTGGATCAAATATGCATTTGTATACCAGCTGAGCATTTCTTGACCATGCAGCTTTGTTGTAATTGCCATTGCAGTCTTCTCACAGGCAATAAACTTGACGGCAGCATTCCACCTGAACTTGGCAATCTTATCTCTCTTTGTGAGTTACGGCTGGACAGAAATCAATTGTCTGGATTTATACCAGGTTTTGACCCTAGAAATCAGAAAGCCAGCAAAAGGTATGAGGACCTTGTAGGTCATAAATTATAAGTTGTATGCTTTCTGCCTGTACATTTGAATTTCATGAGGAAAGGTTATATGGAATACATATTGCTTTGTTATGCCTGGACATATAAATAATGAGCTTGAACCTGTCCAGATACTCTACCTTCATATGCTTGACATTTCAATCCTATTGGTCCTCCATATATGTAACAGAAAATTCAGCTAAAAATTGCAGATGAAAAGATTTTAGATTCTAAGAAAAATGGGGAATTTAGACGTTAATCACTGATTAATTATATTGACTGTTTGGCTACTATGTACAGTATGTTGCTTTTTATTGCAATCCACAGTTTGGCCTGTTCTATGAATAGGGCTTCTGTTTAAAAGAAAAATTCTTCACTTTTGAAAATAAATGACTATAGGGTTGTTAAATCTTATGTATATTTCCAAACACACAATAATATGTTAAACCTCTACAGCCCATCCGCAAGAGCTTTGGAGAATATTTGACCAAGGCATATTACTGAACCCATTTTTGTTGTAAAAGCTTATCAGGTATGGAAGATTGAGGATCAATCATTGTAGATGAGAAGGCTTTAAGAAGCTTTGTTTTCATTTGATGTATTTTAAGGCTTTTACACATACTGAATGCGAATTTTTGCAATGCCCAAAATCCATTCTGGCAGTGCTGAAAATCCATTCGTGCACGACTTTACCTCAAATTATGTTTCTTGGCGATCTGTCCACATTTTCCTGGTCAACCTGTTATCCTTCAAAGTGGACTAATAATGATAGGTTGTAATTAGAACCGTCTATTTTTCCTCTAGGACTTAAAGTGTGCTAGATTATAAATATCAATGCTTGCACCCCGCATATGTTGTCCTCTTGAAAATTTCCTTCCAATACTCTAGTGTGTCTATTTTTGTAAATTTTTTGCAGTGCGCAAAATCCATTCTTGCAGGCCATTTACTGAGATTATGTTTCGTATTCATCTGTCCACATTTTCCTGTACAACCTATTATCCTAAAAAGTGGACTATTAAAGATTTACTATAATTATAACTATCTCTATTGATTGATTTTTTCCCTAGGATTCAAGTGCGCTAGTTTATAAGTATCAATGCTTGCATAGTGCTTGTGTTGTCCTCTTGAAAATTTCCGTCAAGTACTCTAGTGTCTTTAATAAAAAGTGAAGTTGGCAACGAAATTTATTTCTGTATTGGTGATGCCAATATTATGAGCACGGTCAATTGAGTACCAGTTTTGATTGTATTGATTATATTCTATCATTTGCAGCATCAGCCTATGTGGTTTGAAGAACCTAAGGAAAGCTGATTTTTCTTTCAACTATTTTCAAGGAGAAATCCCTTCTTGTCTAGATCACTTACCATGGTAAGCATTCAATTTTTCCTTGTCAACATTTTACTGGTTTCACTGTGAAGACAAAGCTTCCTTCTCTTGCAGATTGCTTTTTATGTTTTTAAGATGTCATTTATGTCAATAGTAGAATATTGTTGAATTTGATGATTCAGGTCAAGCTTTCAATGGAATTGTTTCCAAGATCAAATATCTGAGCATCGCTTTCAGCGAAGATGTGGTATGTTTGTCTATTTTTGCAAGTCTTTTTAGCTATTTACATTGTTGCGTTTATGAGGCTTTTTGATTCTTAAAGGTACAAAATGCTAGTATGAAGGAAAAAACTTAGTTGTCATTGTGTTTATGGTTAATGAGGCCTTTGTGACACTCCTGTCAAACTGTAACATATTTCATAAACAGTAATTATATTAGTGTCCTTCTTTCATAACCTGCGTTAATGATTTTCTCCCTTCTTGCATTATTGAAGAAAAACAATTTATAATATGTTATATGGAAAGGCTTACATACAGCCACTGCCAATTTTACTTGAGTCCACTTCTTTCAGAGTTCATGTCCCTACTTAAAGAAAGAGAGAAATTATTTTGATGTCCACAAATGACCAAAATAGGTCAATGGGGCTTGAAAGTATATCACGCATTAATGGAAATGCGGGTATACAAATTTAAGTAAATTATTTGAGTTAATATAAGCAACACCAAGGATGAATAAATAGGCTTTGAAGAATACCAATTGGGCTAAGGTATACTTTTCCTGCAGACTAGGATAGAAGCCACAGGGTTTACATACCATATTTGCCTGACACAACAGATATACCACTGATTGAGGTAGATATAGTGAACCTAATCTGAAAACCACAGCCTCTTTGTGTCTTTGCTAGGATGCTTCTACTATTTTCCTTTGTAAATGATAAATTGTGGACTTCCATAGCGGACCAGCTATTGAAAGGCAAACATATTTTATTGCTAAACTATGAATTCCAACAATTTGCATACTGAAAAATTGTAGCAGAAAGAAAAAGCCACAGCTCTATAATTTTATATATTCGTCTATCTTGGGTCAACTTTTGAGACATTCATGTAAAGCTTGTCATGCTCTGAGAGAGGTACAGGAGTTGTATGATACCTTACTACTGGATTTGTTTTCAACCAAAATGTTGTCAGACACTTCCTTGCCTTCCTCAGGGCTGACAGTGGCTGGAATCAATCTGTGGATGGAACCTTGTACTTCCCTAATATATCTCCAGAGATTTCTCAGACAAACACTGTGCTTTTTGACTGCTTTTGTAGAGACTGGAGTAGTGGTAGGTCAAATAAACTGTCTGCATCACATGAAGCAAAAGTACAGTTGCAAACTGTATAAAAATGATGAAACCCTTACCATATTTAGAGGAGTTGTTGTGCCCGCTGCTAACTATTCCTTGTCTGTGACATTGTATCCTTGACAAGAGCGGGCTGTGCAACCGTTCTCTCTTCACAGCATGCCCACCCCATCATGCTGATCATTGGCATCTATCTCTCTTCAATCCAGCCTAACAGGCTTACTGCTTGAGCATGTACTGGTTGCATTTCATTCATGTCCATAAGGAGATCCAATGATGAATTGTCAATTTTTTTGAGATCCAATTCCAAAACTGCACTCCATCCAACAGAAACATCTCGGCTGGTATAGAATCTTTGCTCAGGACTGAGGCCCAACTCCTCTTTCTAGGTTCTTTCTGATCTTCTTGTGTCTACCAGTCTGGTCACATTGCATTTGCAAACTGGTTGATCCAGTACTTGAGCTCTCCTATTAGGTAATCGGAATTTCTCTTCTTTTCACTAGACATAAATTGTAATCCTTACAATGTTCAATAAGTTGTGGTAGAAAAACAGATTAGGTACTGTATGGAGTTTGAATTATTCATATTCTTTTTGTTGTTATCTGTATAAAGACTTTTATTTTGGAGATATTTGGGTTGTTTGAGCTTGGAGTGGAAAGAGAAGTGGATGATGCGGACACAAGTTTGTAAAATTTAGACCCCCGTTTGATCGTAATGAGACTAGATGTTGTGTTTGTTTGTTATTTGGTGGTGTTTGTTTGTTTTTCGGTTCTCTTTTAGGGTAGGAATTCCTCCAAAGTAGGCTTTCTTGCTAAACTGCTTGTATTTCTCTATGAAACAACTAAGATATGTTTTCTTCTGCTTTTTTTTTCAGTACGAAAAGAAGCTAGATTTGTATTAATCCAAAATGACACATATTACATATTAGAGCTGTAACATTATCAAAGCCATAAGATATAAGACTGGATGTATTTCTCTGCATGAAACCACTGCTAAAAGCATTTCATGGAGAGAAAGGAAAAATACTAGTCTTTGCTAATCTGATCTATGTAAAAAGGAAATCTGTAGGAGACCTTTCAGATTTTCCGGATATAGTAATATCTATTATATGGACATCAGCTAAAGGATTGTAGACTACATACCTTTTGTGAAGAAGCTGTTGCAGAAAACCATAATCAGGGAAAAGACAAAAACATCAAAATAGCCTATGTACCTGGTAGGGAAAATTTCCCGATCTGATATGTTTTCTTCTGCTTTACAGGTAATGAAGGACTGCATTTGCATCAAACAGTTCAGAGAGAAGCCACAAGAAAAGCTAGAACCTTGCAACAAGCAGCTAATATTTCTACCCAACCTCCTGGACATAATGTTCGAAAACCAAAAGCCAGTCACCATCGCTCACCATCACCATCACCATCACACTCCCACGCGCATGCACACTCACCCTCGCCCTCCCCCTCACCTGTAACATCTCCTACACCTTCCCCTGTTTTTTCTCCTAAACGCTCATCACATTTAAATTCTACTACACCTTCCGCTAATTCTTTTCATAAACATTCATTGGTACCTTCTGTCTCTGTACCCTCTGTTCTCTCAAATAATTCAAGTGCATGGAAGTACTATATTTCAGTTCCAGTAGTGGCAGTTTTTCTCATAACTTCAGTCCTAATCTGTATTTGTCGTAGACGTAATGTGGTGACAATCAGGCCATGGAAAACTGGAATAAGTGGCCAACTACAGAAGGTGTTTGTAACAGGTTAGTTCATATTCACTTTATGATTATGACAGTTACATAGTAAAAAATTAAGGTATGGTAAAGTAGTTTTTGCCTTGAACACCCAAACGGACTTATATACCTTTGAATTCCTTTAGAATTTGATTCAAGAACATGTCAAATCAAGAACTTCACTGCAGCTCATTGATTGATGTTAAAATTTTATTTATTTAGTGGCAGCGTTGGTAAGCTGAAGATAATACTGCACATATCTTACTGAAAATATGCTTTTGATATTGTCAAGACTAAAAAATATTATAGAAGTTGTCAATTCAAGTGGAGAATGGCTATTTGAAATTTTAGACACTTCACTTTTTGCTTTTCATTTATCATTGCTTAAGAAATGATTGCTTGGTATATTCTTGTGTGGTTAGCCACTGGTGTTTTTCCAGAGCACACGTTGCCAAGATAGAAGATTGGATAATTTTCACTCCACTCGCTTTTGATTTTGTATTGTGTAGAAACATACATTTATAGGCTGAGAATTGAGATATAGGATATGTGGTAGAAGTTAGAATCACCCTCGTCCCCCAAATATCCTATATCGAAGTGTTGGACAGGTGGCTAAACAGGATGATAGGTCCCAAGTGTTCGACATGCCTGAGGTATGTGTCATTTGCTGGACACATATCTGACACGTTGGTCATGCATGGCCCATGTGTAACCATGTGTCTGACATGTGGGTGCTGAAAAGAGCACACTAAAGTGTATTTTTAGAGTTTAAAATTGCTACGAAATTGTGGTTAATTCCAGAAAATTCACCATTTGAGGAAGGAGGCAAATACTGTGTGAGAGTTAAGTTATCTCTCGAGATTCTTTGATCTTTGATATTTCTGAACTCTTCTTGAGATTCTTTGATCTTTGATATTACTGATGTGGCAGTTCTTTTTTATAAATGTTCAAGAGACTTACATCCATCCATGACAACACACCGGTGGCCAAATTCTAAGCAATCAACATCTCATAAATAAAAGTCCAATAAACCCAATCATATGCTTTGTCAAAATCAATTTTCAAGGTCAGAGACCACTACCTGTCTCCCTTGCCCACTTGATAGTCACCTAGGACGAAACCACAATGTTAATAATGAATCTCCCTTGAAAAAATCCTTTTTTCTCTTGATGAACCACATACTTTGCCACCCAATAGATTTGCAATGCCAAAGCCTTGGCCATCATTTTATAAGCAACAATGAGCAGGTGATAGGTGTCGGTCACCAATGGAATCCTTGGCTACATTCTTTGGGATAAGCTTGACCAACCTCTAGTTGTGAAACTTAGACAATTAGCTAGAAGCAAAATATTTAGAAGCTAGAGAGTAAAAATCATCACTAGTGGTATCCTACATGACCTTGTAGAACTCACAAGCAAGCCTATTCATGCTTGGAGATTTACCATTATGCATAAAAGACAATGCAACAAAGAGTTCTTGCTTTGAAAATTCTATGTCCAACTTGCCCCTATCACCACAAGAAACATCTATATGATATGTCCAAACAAGCCCCGTGTTCGGTATCTTATGTGTTGGACACCGATATGTGAGGGCACATGTTTGAGGTGTGTTTGGCACATGTCTAATGTCTTGTATCCTATGTGTTGGACACTGATATGTGAGGGCATGTCTAGTTTACATGACACATGCCAAACACAGTCTCTCAGTCTTCATCACTGCCTGTACATAGCCCTCTGCTTGAAGAAGAAAATGCCTTTCTCAAGAAGATTGTAAAAACTAATAGTCTTTTGTATATTCCCGTTGAGGTTCAAGTCCGCGGTGACTGGGTTAGTGTTGATGCTTTCATTGACACTGGTGGTTCCAACAATCTGGCTCGTCCTTCACTGTTTAAAGGTTTGTGGAAGCCATTACAAAATATTCTTGTTTCCGAAACCATAGGTGGATCTGTTAATCTCACCCATTATGTTGATAATGTTTCTTTAAAACTTGGGGGGGTGACTATTAAAATCTCTGCAATCCAACATTATGACAATTCTTCCAGCTTATTTCTTGGGATGCCATTTATTAATTTAGTTTTGCCTGTAACTATTAGTGAAGATAAGATCATCTTCAATATTAAGAAAAAGGCAATTGCTGTGCCACGATTATCGCTGGCAAATTCTGAAGCCCGCAAAATGCAGAGTCAAAAGAAAGTTGATTCCCAAAAGCCGAAGAAAGAGTCTCATGATTGGCGAGAAGTACTACAGATATATGAGGCTAAAGCTCAATCAACTCTCAAAGCAATCAGAGATCTTAATTGGTCCACTCAGCAAATTGATATTTATGAACAGCTTTTAAAATGTTGCTCCAATAATCCGCAGGCATTTTGGACTACTGCAAGTCCAAAACAAGAGATTATAACTATGCATGAAAATGGAGTCACAGGTAAGTTGATTCCCTGCACACCTGCAGAAGAAAAAGAAATGAGAAAGCAGATTCAAGAATTATTAGATCTTCAATTAATTGAAAGAAGTGAATCTCACTATTCATGTTCTGCATTCTTAGTCAGAAATCATTCTGAAATAGTTAGAGGCAAAGATAGAATGGTCATTAATTATAAGCCTTTGAATGCTATTACAAAGAGCTTTAATTATCCAATGCCTCGTTAGGAAACTATCATGCAGAAGATTCATGGTAGTAAGATCTTCAGTAAGTTTGATTTAAAATCTGGCTATTATCAAATTCAGATTACAGAAGAAGATCGTCATAAAACTGCTTTCACTTGTCCCGTCGGTTTCTTTCAATGGAAAGTTGTTCCATTCGGATTAAAGAATGCCCCTGCGTTCTTCCAAAGAAGAATGGATCATATTTTCAGCAAATATGATTTTATTGTTGTACATAGTGTTGATTTAGATTCTCATCTCAAGCATTTACAGATTTTTCTTGAAGAGGCCAAAGCACATGGTTTAGTCTTATCTGAAAAGAAGATGGTCCTTTTTCAAGATCATGTAGATTTCCTTGGAATCCAAGTTAATCATGGAAAGATTCAGATGCAGCCTCATGCTCTTATCAAATTATCTGAATTCCCTGATCATCTTACTGACAAACAGATGATTCAAAGATTTCTAGGAATTCTCAATTATGTACATAAATATATTCCTGATCTGTCTGAGAAAACAACCCCAATTCGTCAGTTCATCAATGGTGGTTGGTCATCTGAAGCAACTGCAGCAGTTAAACAGTTAAAGGTAGAATGCAAGAATTTACCGGCTTTGAAGCCTCCAGGTAATGGATTCTTAATTCTACAAACTGATGCTTCAGACAATTTTTGGTCTGCAACTCTGCTCGAAAAGGTATTGGTCGAAAACAAAATAGAAGAAGTGTTATGTGCCTATTCATCCGGCGAATTTACAAAACATCAGAAAGAGTATTTCCCAGCTGAAAAAGAGACCCTAGCCATTTTCAATGGAATCCAAAAGTTTGAGATTTATCTCGCTCCTGCTAAATTTTTGATTAGAACTGATTCCATGAATTTTAAATATTTCCTCACTGCCAAAATAGATAAGCAATTAGCTAGAGGAAGATTATTAGCATGGCAGATGTGGTTTCAGATGTATGATTTTGATGTTGAATGGATTCCTGGTAATGCTAATTTCCTAGCTGATGCCTTGACCAGGGAAATGAATAAGGCTCATGGTATCGTATCCATCACCAATTTCTTCGATCTTCCAGAAGAAGATTCTCTTATCACTTTTGTTAAAAGATGGAGAATTTTACAGCAGATTGCTAGTGATCTCACTGACGAGATCAAAAAGCTTGTTGGTTTTAGACTTCGCCGCAATCAATGGATCCAGAATTGCCAAGCATGGCAAGCAAAAAATGTCGGTATATTTTTAGGACTAGATGAAGACTTGGTTAAGGTTTTCCCTCTTCCTAATATGAAAGTCAAGATTTATTTTAAGACATTAGATGATTTCTGGACCAAAGCTTACACCGACAAAGCTATTTATGTTCTGAAAACTTTAAACTATTACCAAATTATTGGTGTAGTTGATTTTGCTCTTTCTGTATATAGTTCTGCTAAAATGCTTGATTTAGCAGAAATAAATATGACTGAAAAGATCCAAAGGTTCCTTGTTTCTCTTCGTATCCCGGATCTATTTGAAGAACTGGACGCCGCCTTTCTCCAAAGGGTAGATGAACATTATCATGCTACTGATTCATTTCCCCAATATGAATTATTTCAACCATTTGCATATTGGGTAATGAAAGATGGCAGGTGTCAGAAGAAAACTGTGGTTCGATCTTCTCAATGTGTTGAACGAACTGTTCAATATCTGCGAACCTTCACGTCACCATGGGATCATTACAGTATGGATTTTAGACTTCCAGTTGATCCTAATCCATTCGCACAGATGTACAGTTCAGTTGTTCTTGAAGGACCACACCTCGTATCTAATCCAGATCAAGTTAGAAAGATTTCAAATTGGCTTAAAGAATTTCCTAAATTAACATTACAGGAGAAATTATCTATGATCAGAACTCTTGATCAGATGCAAGGACCTAAGCCTACTTTTGATATCTGGATTAATCCAAAAAATTTTGTTACTTTGAAGATACTTCATGGCAATTGGTCAGAAGATATTTCTTTTCTGATTAATTTAATCTTATCTTATCATGTGTGTTCCTCAGTCGTCTTCACCAAAGGTTGGCATCACCAATTTGATCTTAGTCAATATTGTAAGATCTGGGTTCAATATTGTATTGAACGGACTGTCACTATGTTCCAGATTTTTAGATGGGAGATGCTTGATGGCATTGAATTAGCTGTCCAAAATGTACTCGATATTAAGCCTCGGAGATCTGATCCTTTTCTTGGGATTGAAATTGATCCAATGGCCTATATCAACAGATGGAAAGTAAAGGACACTGAATATCTCTTTCCTAGAAAGAATCTTTATGTCACAGCCGATACTATCAAGTTTGATACAGGACAAACATCACGAGCTCCTATCCGCAAAGAATCTACTGTTCAAATTGCCAGCAATAAAGGAAAAGAAAAAGAAGAAGCATCTACGGAAAAAGAAACTTTATTTGTAGACATGTATGAAGATGCTCAGGCCAACAATGTTGATTGGGAACAGAAGTATCTAGATATTCTAGAAAAGCAGTTCTACGACAACAAATCCTCATCCGAATTTGATCCAGGATCAGATGTCGAAAGCGACCGCAGCCCCACTTGGTAAACCTTTTACTTTTGTAGATGCGCATGCGCGTGCATCCTTTGTAATTATTGGTATGCATTATTGTACTCGAGCATAATTGAGTAGACACCGTCATGACTAAGTAATGTCAGACAAGGACCCTCAAAGATGCTCATTTTCTGTATAAATAGAGATAGGCTAGTATAGTTTAGGCATCGCAAGTTTCGAGTGTGTGAGTTTGAGTGTTGTAAGCTCTCAGAGATCAGAAACTTATTTCTGACTTGAGATTTTCATGGTGTGTAATTTTTACTTGATATAATATTGAAGCCTGCTGGGCCGCCAGTCTGAGGACTGTTGTTCCAAGACCATCTGTGTATTGAGATTGTAAGGCGTGTTGGAGAAGCGCCAAGGAGTCGCGCTGGTTACGCATTTCTCTAGGTGATGTGAGGAAAGTCTGCTTCAAGCGTCCACTTCGTATTTTTCAAGTAAGTTACGATAGTCCATCCATCTTATGAAGTCTTATTTGTTGGTATCATAGAGCAACATCTATTTGGTATCAGATCATCCTCTCTTTGGTATCAGAGCATATCAGAGCATCTCCTCTTTGTTGGTATCAGAGCCCTAGTTCTGATCTTGCGCCCTAGTTCTGGTCTTGAGCTATAATCTTTCTATCCTCGAATTTACAGACAGAGCCTCCAGAAAGCCAGGCAGCCTTCGAATTACACAGCTTCGGCGTGTATAGTAGATAAACGCTTTCTGAAGTCAATCTCTGGTTTAAATTCACTATGGCCAAATTCTTGCGATCATTTACTACTGTAGACCGTAAAGTTATTAATGAGGTTTCATCCCGTTCTGTTGAATCTGAAGTTCCTGAGTCAGAAAATGAGAAACATGAGGTAGTAGAAGATCCTTCCAAATGGACTCCTCCAGAGTTACATTCTACTGAAATTTATAAGCTACCCATGACCTTTATTCTTAAAAAGAAAAATTTTCTGAAAGAAGTCGAAATTACTATAAAGATTTCTGGTCTGTCTGTCCAAATTCTGGCTTTGAATCTATTTTCTGATGATGAGATCAAACAATATCGTCAGTATGCCAAAGATGGCAAATATTTTTATCTTCATTTTGGGGGGATAAGAATAGGACTTGCTCCTTTATTTCGTCATGGAATTAATACTCCCTGTATTGCTGAATTGTTTGACACACGTCACCAAACTTATGACCATGCTAGAATTGGTACTATTATGGGAAATCTGTCCACAGGATGTCAGTATGGCACAATATACCCTGATTATGCAATTAGTCTAACAGATGCACATATCAAAGACTGTTGGAAATTATTATCTGGGGTTCAAGGGTTACAAATGGCAGAAGAAAGTGAATATCTTTCTATCATTGGGCAAGCATCGTTTCAGTTAACTAATACTGCTCATCCCAAGCTGAAACAACCAGTTTTAAAAGACTGTGTTACAGTTGGTTTAACCAACGCCCAAGTTGAAGGTGTTCTATATGATCCTGCTGAATTACCTAATAATTGGTATTTTCAATATAAGGCCATCAATGACACCAAGAAGCCTGAATTAAAAACCAAGCGAGTTACTATTGATAATGGCCAAGTTAAGTTGATACCTCCTAAGCCACAAGTACCTCGTCCTATTGCCAGGCAAAAGAAATATGTATTTCCTATAGCTCCTACTGATATTGCCTCCAGCAGTAACAGTATTCCTACTTTTCAAGAAGTCGGTCAAGCCGAACCTGTATTATCATCTGATGAATTGTATATACCTGAATCCAAGCCTTTCCTTCCTATTGTACAAAAAATGCATCGTCTTCGTCCTTTTGCTCCAGTTGAAGAATGGCAGCATGCCAACAAAAGATTTGTTAAAGGTGGTAAATGGCCGCCTAGAACAAAGTTCTGTACCACATCTTCCTCTTCTAGACAACCAACAACCCGTGCTGATTGTGCTCCGCTTATAGAGCATAATTCCCAAAATCAGAATGATTTAGATCAAGTTTATCAGTTGGGTAATTATTTAACAACTTGGACAGCACATGCTGAAGAAGTGTTAGATGATCTCGGTTGTCAAAGTGAACAAATATTAGCCAATCTTAAGCTCTTACAAGATGAACAAACTTCTGACAAGCAGCGTCGAGAAGAAAAACAGAAAAGAAGAAGAGCTAAGAAGAAAAGAGAATCTATGGCTCCTCGGTTTTCCAGAACAATGGAAATCCCTACTAAATGGGAAACTACAGATTCCCAAGAAGAAGAAGAAGAAACAGAAGAAAAAGCTGAGTCAAGTACTAGTCAAGTTAGTTTTGTTCGAACTCAGTCTCAAGTTATTCCATCATTCAAAAACAAATCAGAATTAGCAACCTTTGAGAATGCTGCTACTTTGTTTCCTTCATTTATCAAGCCGTCTCTACAAAAAGCCAATAGACAAGAAGAACCCAAGTATCCAAGACTTGAAGAAGATTTATTTGCAACCAATATGTCTGGTTATGTTTTAGATTTGGATAAATCTAAAAATCCGGGTGAATCTATTAGAGTCTGGATTGGTGCTCTCTATCAAATGCAAGTAGTATCAAAATTTGATAATTTTTCTATCTTTCTACTTGCTGAAAAAAGAATGGCTGGTATTGTATGGGATTGGTGGTTTTCTGCAACGCCTGAAGAACGACAAAATGTTGCTCTAGCTGGTTTAACTACATTAGAAGTGTTACTGTTAACTCAATTTGTTCCAGAGCCTACAGATGAATATAGACAATTAATTACTGATCTTGCTCGAATGCAACTCAAAGATTTAAAAGATCTTGATCAGTTTGGATCTGAGTACATGGCTAAAGTCTTTAAGGCTAAATTAAATAATGATTATACTCAGAAAGTTAATTTCTTGTCTAAACTCCCAGGTAATCTTGGAGATATGATCTCTAAAGATATTGAAGCTCAAGGTAAAAAGATTGAACAGATCTATTGGATAGATCTATTATTTCGAGCTCAAGAAAAAGTCAAATATCTCTGTTGGCAAAAGCAAGTTCATACAGTTACTCCTAATTTGAATGTTTGTCGAGATGTATTACCATGGACTCCTTTTAAGAAACGCAGATCTAAAAGGTATGGTAAATACCGCCCAAAACGTGTTGCAAATCCCAGAAAACCATTCAGAAAATTCCGGTATGTTAAAAGACGCAAGCAGCCTAAAAGAGATGATAGATGTTACATTTGTAAACAAGAAGGACACTTTGCACGCAAATGTCCCAAGAGTATTTCTGGTAAACTCAAAGCTTGTTTCGAAATTGAAGATTTTGCTGATCATTGGTCTGTCGTTGATTCTAATGATGAAGTTTCAGATGTTTATATTTTAACAAAAGCTTCTGACTCTGAAGATGAAGGTGTAGAATATAGTCAAAAAATGAATGTTTCCTCTTCCACTATCGACGCATCCGATTCGGAAGACGAACATCATTACAGTGATGTATCTGACACTGATGAATATCTTGAAGACTATTCGTCAGAAACATCCGAGACTGACACTCTTCTTTCTACAGACACATCTAATTCACAACCCCGTTTTACTTCTCTGTCCTCACAACCACCTGTGAATTCCTTGTGTCCATATCCAAAAACAGTCTCTCAGTCTTCATCACTGCCTGTACATAGCCCTCTGCTTGAAGAAGAAAATGCCTTTCTCAAGAAGATTGTAAAAACTAATAGTCTTTTGTATATTCCCGTTGAGGTTCAAGTCCGCGGTGACTGGGTTAGTGTTGATGCTTTCATTGACACTGGTGGTTCCAACAATCTGGCTCGTCCTTCACTGTTTAAAGGTTTGTGGAAGCCATTACAAAATATTCTTGTTTCCGAAACCATAGGTGGATCCGTTAATCTCACCCATTATGTTGATAATGTTTCTTTAAAACTTGGGGGGGTGACTATTAAAATCTCTGCAATCCAACATTATGACAATTCTTCCAGCTTATTTCTTGGGATGCCATTTATTAATTCAGTTTTGCCTGTAACTATTAGTGAAGATAAGATCATCTTCAATATTAAGAAAAAGGCAATTGCTGTCCCACGATTATCGCTGGCAAATTCTGAAGCCCGCAAAATGCAGAGTCAAAAGAAAGTTGATTACAAAAAGCCGAAGAAAGAGTCTCATGATTGGCGAGAAGTACTACAGATATATGAGGCTAAAGCTCAATCAACTGTCAAAGCAATCAGAGATCCTAATTGGTCCACTCAGCAAATTGATATTTATGAACAGCTTTTAAAATGTTGCTCCAATAATCCGCAGGCATTTTGGACTACTGCAAGTCCAAAACAAGAGATTATAACTATGCATGAAAATGGAGTCACAGGTAAGCTGATTCCCTGCACACCTGCAGAAGAAAAAGAAATGAGAAAGCAGATTCAAGAATTATTAGATCTTCAATTAATTGAAAGAAGTGAATCTCACTATTCATGTTCTGCATTCTTAGTCAGAAATCATTCTGAAATAGTTAGAGGCAAAGATAGAATGGTCATTAATTATAAGCCTTTGAATGCTATTACAAAGAGCTTTAATTATCCAATGCCTCGTTAGGAAACTATTATGCAGAAGATTCATGGTAGTAAGATCTTCAGTAAGTTTGATTTAAAATCTGGCTATTATCAAATTCAGATTACAGAAGAAGATCGTCATAAAACTGCTTTCACTTGTCCCGTCGGTTTCTTTCAATGGAAAGTTGTTCCATTCGGATTAAAGAATGCCCCTGCGTTCTTCCAAAGAAGAATGGATCATATTTTCAGCAAATATGATTTTATTGTTGTACATAGTGTTGATTTAGATTCTCATCTCAAGCATTTACAGATTTTTCTTGAAGAGGCCAAAGCACATGGTTTAGTCTTATCTGAAAAGAAGATGGTCCTTTTTCAAGATCATGTAGATTTCCTTGGAATCCAAGTTAATCATGGAAAGATTCAGATGCAGCCTCATGCTCTTATCAAATTATCT
This sequence comes from Pinus taeda, assembly GCA_000404065.3. Classification (NCBI taxonomy): domain Eukaryota; kingdom Viridiplantae; phylum Streptophyta; class Pinopsida; order Pinales; family Pinaceae; genus Pinus; species Pinus taeda. The sequence continues at coordinate 91,647 of APFE031404421.1, read as the reverse complement.
GAATTCCCTGATCATCTTATTGACAAACAGATGATTCAAAGATTTCTAGGAATTCTCAATTATGTACATAAATATATTCCTGATCTGTCTGAGAAAACAGCCCCTATTCGTCAGTTCATCAATGGTGGTTGGTCATTTGAAGCAACTGCAGCAGTTAAACAGTTAAAGGTAGAATGCAAGAATTTACCGGCTTTGAAGCCTCCAGGTAATGGATTCTTAATTCTACAAACTGATGCTTCAGACAATTTTTGGTCTGCAACTCTGCTCGAAAAGGTATTGGTCGAAAACAAAATAGAAGAAGTGTTATGTGCCTATTCATCCGGCGAATTTACAAAACATCAGAAAGAGTATTTCCCAGCTGAAAAAGAGACCCTAGCCATTTTCAATGGAATCCAAAAGTTTGAGATTTATCTCGCTCCTGCTAAATTTTTGATTAGAACTGATTCCATGAATTTTAAATATTTCCTCACTGCCAAAATAGATAAGCAATTAGCTAGAGGAAGATTATTAGCATGGCAGATGTGGTTTCAGATGTATGATTTTGATGTTGAATGGATTCCTGGTAATGCTAATTTCCTAGCTGATGCCTTGACCAGGGAAATGAATAAGGCTCATGGTATCGTATCCATCACCAATATCTTCGATCTTCCAGAAGAAGATTCTCTTATCACTTTTGTTAAAAGATGGAGAATTTTACAGCAGATTGCTAGTGATCTCACTGACGAGATCAAAAAGCTTGTTGGTTTTAGACTTCGCCGCAATCAATGGATCCAGAATTGCCAAGCATGGCAAGCAAAAAATGTCGGTATATTTTTAGGACTAGATGAAGACTTGGTTAAGGTTTTCCCTCTTCCTAATATGAAAGTCAAGATTTATTTTAAGACATTAGATGATTTCTGGACCAAAGCTTACACCGACAAAGCTATTTATGTTCTGAAAACTTTAAACTATTACCAAATTATTGGTGTAGTTGATTTTGCTCTTTCTGTATATAGTTCTGCTAAAATGCTTGATTTAGCAGAAATAAATATGACTGAAAAGATCCAAAGGTTCCTTGTTTCTCTTCGTATCCCGGATCTATTTGAAGAACTGGACGCCGCCTTTCTCCAAAGGGTAGATGAACATTATCATGCTACTGATTCATTTCCCCAATATGAATTATTTCAACCATTTGCATATTGGGTAATGAAAGATGGCAGGTGTCAGAAGAAAACTGTGGTTCGATCTTCTCAATGTGTTGAACGAACTGTTCAATATCTGCGAACCTTCACGTCACCATGGGATCATTACAGTATGGATTTTAGACTTCCAGTTGATCCTAATCCATTCGCACAGATGTACAGTTCAGTTGTTCTTGAAGGACCACACCTCGTATCTAATCCAGATCAAGTTAGAAAGATTTCAAATTGGCTTAAAGAATTTCCTAAATTAACATTACAGGAGAAATTATCTATGATCAGAACTCTTGATCAGATGCAAGGACCTAAGCCTACTTTTGATATCTGGATTAATCCAAAAAATTTTGTTACTTTGAAGATACTTCATGGCAATTGGTCAGAAGATATTTCTTTTCTGATTAATTTAATCTTATCTTATCATGTGTGTTCCTCAGTCGTCTTCACCAAAGGTTGGCATCACCAATTTGATCTTAGTCAATATTGTAAGATCTGGGTTCAATATTGTATTGAACGGACTGTCACTATGTTCCAGATTTTTAGATGGGAGATGCTTGATGGCATTGAATTAGCTGTCCAAAATGTACCCGATATTAAGCCTCGGAGATCTGATCCTTTTCTTGGGATTGAAATTGATCCAATGGCCTATATCAACAGATGGAAAGTAAAGGACACTGAATATCTCTTTCCTAGAAAGAATCTTTATGTCACAGCCGATACTATCAAGTTTGATACAGGACAAACATCACGAGCTCCTATTCGCAAAGAATCTACTGTTCAAATTGCCAGCAATAAAGGAAAAGAAAAAGAAGAAGCATCTATGGAAAAAGAAACTTTATTTGTAGACACGTATGAAGATGCTCAGGCCAATAATGTTGATTGGGAACAGAAGTATCTAGATATTCTAGAAAAGCAGTTCTACGACAACAAATCCTCATCCGAATTTGATCCAGGATCAGATGTCGAAAGCGACCGCAGCCCCACTTGGTAAACCTTTTACTTTTGTAGATGCGCATGCGCGTGCATCCTTTGTAATTATTGGTATGCATTATTGTACTCGAGCATAATTGAGTAGACACCGTCATGACTAAGTAATGTCAGACAAGGACCCTCAAAGATGCTCATTTTCTGTATAAATAGAGATAGGCTAGTATAGTTTAGGCATCGCAAGTTTGGAGTGTGTGAGTTTGAGTGTTGTAAGCTCTCAGAGATCAGAAACTTATTTCTGACTTGAGATTTTCATGGTGTGTAATTTTTACTTGATATAATATTGAAGCCTGCTGGGCCGCCAGTCTGAGGACTGTTGTTCCAAGACCATCTGTGTATTAAGATTGTAAGGCGTGTTGGAGAAGCGCCAAGGAGTCGCGCTGGTTACGCATTTCTCTAGGTGATGTGAGGAAAGTTTGCTTCAAGCGTCCACTTCGTATTTTTCAAGTAAGTTACGATAGTCCATCCATCTTATGAAGTCTTATTTGTTGGTATCATAGAGCAACATCTATTTGGTATCAGATCATCCTCTCTTTGGTATCAAAGCCTATCAGAGCATCTTCTCTTTGTTGGTATCATAGAGCAACATCTATTTGGTATCAGATCATCCTCTCTTTGGTATCAGAGCATATCAGAGCATCTTCTCTTTGTGATGACCTTGTTGTTTCCCCCTTGAAAGAAGTCCATGACCCATAAAAACATGTTTTCCCTTTCAGTTCAGCTCATTTCACTCAAGACGATGGAGGTGCGAGACATTTTGCAGTGCAATTGAGGGTTATTGTGTAGTGTTAAAAGGGATTCCAAGTGTTGGGCAAGTGGATTTGTCCACCAATATTCAAGTTTTTTTCCTACAATAGTCCATTACCTTCCTTATTTCACAGAAATTATGGCTTAATTATCAAAGGGCAACTGGAAAAGGTTAAACGGAAGGGAGGAATGCCTCCATTGATGATGTCCTCCCTCTTCCATTTTCTTTGCTCCCTCCATTTTCTTTAGGGTCTGTTAGTGCTCCATCTATTGGAAGTGGGGTTTCAATGACTTCAAATGCTAAAAAAACATTGTTTTAGTAAGACAAAAGGATCAAGAGCAAAAGTTGTATGATTGAAATGTTTTAGTTTCTAGATTCTAAAAAATTTGAATCTTGGCCTATAATTCATTTTTGTATGTGTAGTTAACTAATATATATATATATATGTATGTATGTATATAGTCACATGACACGAGGACACAAGACACGAAGGATACATAATTCAAGTATTCAACATGAGACACAACTACCACGGAAATGGGACACATTATATATATATATATATATAATGTTGAAAGATAGTGCCCGATCCATATTTTTTAGAAATTAAAACATCTACAGATATGAATCATGATGATATCTATTTAGTAATTTAGTATTTACAATTTTACAATTTTAGAACTAGTTACTACGTCAATGATATATATACCAACCAACCAATATAAATTTATATAACAACCAATCTATACAAAGCTATATAATGTTGACTCAGGTTTAGAAAACCCTTATTTATCACGCTGGTTTAGGTTCATAACTTCGCACATCAAATCTCATAAAAAACCCTTTCTTATTAAATTATTAATGTATAGTTAGATTTATAAACAAACAACGCTGAGTTGGGTGCATAACTTCCCACACTCAATAAAAATTCAAATCTTATACAACCCCTTTCTTGTTGGGCTTTGTAATGTAGAGTCAAATCTCAGAGAATCCCTTCCTGATCATGTTGGTTCAGGTTCATCACTTCCCACATAGTACAAATTCTGTATTTTTGGTTTCAATTCTTATCTTTTGTGCTCACACCCAAACGAAAAAGGAACATGATCAGGCTACGCGCATATGGCGACTTGCGAGGTGTCATGCTCTTTGGTCTTGACTAGACGCATTCATACCCAGACTTATCTAACTTACAAATAAAATTATTATCTTACTTGGTTGATTTATGCTAGTCTGAGCTTGATTCACAGTAGTTTGTGGCCTTCAGAAAAGACATAGCGAGTTCAATTAGTCGTGCGAGAAAAAGGTGAAAGGTGTTGTCTCAACTCCATCAAGATGTGAAAATGAAAACAACAAATTGGACTCTGGAATACCTCACGAACATAGACAAAAAATTGATAAAAAACCAAGACACGACGGTTTAAATTGGGGGTTTTCGTGGGACATGTGTCCTAAAATTTGAAATACGCTAGGGCACGTTTTTGACACGGTCCAAAAACATGTCATGATCTTAGGACACGATGAAAATGATGTTTGACACATATTTCCATGGCATATATATAATGTACTCCATGACTTGTTTTCGGGTTAGCCATATCTTGTGTCAGACATGTATTTCCATGGTCTCTGTCTCTCGTGTTAGCATGTTATGCGACTTAGCCTCTCAAGGAACTACACGACTCTAGGCATATGGAGCAGGCACCACACCATTTGTCAAAGCATATTGAGAAAAAAAATATTCTAAAGGACCCAAACGTATGCATAGTGACTAATTGAATCTTATGACCTCACTGTCAGCGAGACAAGTATTTCATCTTGTCCTCAAAGTGACTTATAAATTGGATTTACAATTTGTGAATTGATCTTGGCCGAGTATGCGGTATTAAGTGAAGCAAGCAAGGGATGCACTTGAAGTAAAATCGATGACCAAGAAGTTGCGACAAATGAGCAAACTTCTTGATATAAATGTGTGTTTTTTGCATGAGTGGAATAAAATAGTTATAAAACTCAATTTGATTTACTTAACTCTGTGAGGACTGCTATAGAAAAATATAGCGGCCTAGTGCAAAGCTCATTAGATGACATGTTATTGCTCAAGCTAGCATGGGTCTTAGGAGGGAATCCTAGAAGGGCAACTATTAGGACAAGGACAAAAATGGAGTGATAGCTCACTGTCACCTCAACTAAGGCTCCTTGCTCTTTACGAACTTTCACTGATGGGAGGAGACTTTGTATAAAGAGAATCACTAGATGAATGAATCAATGAAAGGAAGATGAGTGATTCCTAAGGCCTATTCGCAAGAGAGGCTCAATTATATGGTTTGCTTGCTTGAGAAGCAAGGTATAAGGCTCTCTAAGGCCAAGGGAATTTCAAGGGCTAGGGTTTGTGAACAAGCCTTGTAAAGGAGGTACCTAGTCCAAGAAATCCTTGTGAAAACTTGGTTCCCAAGTGGTCTTTGTGAAATAAGCTTCAATAAGTTGTGGGACCACACGGGACCAAGTGGAAGGGGAGTAATGTAGGTGGTATTGGGAGGTGCGACCACACAACCAAAATCTAGATCTCCCATGTAGTGCCAGCCCTAAAGCTAATGGCTAGTAAAGGAGATCCCATGGGACTAGGATACAAGGGTAACAACAAAATTGGGAATGGAGATAGGAATACAGACCTAACCCACTCTTTCCGTAGAATCCCCCCACCAATCCATGCCCAAAAGTGCCCATGACAAGTAAGAAAAAATACTCAACTATACCAATGAAAGGCCATTGACGGGGTTCGGGAGGTCCACCTTCAAACATACATTCATAGTAGACGGGTGAGGGACTAGATGGTTGGCTCAGGTGGCGGAGAAAAAGGCACATCGAGCTATTTGGGAGCTGCAAGGGGTTGCTGGCTAAGGACCATTTAGGAGAAAATGTTTCTCGTATGCATACTACCCACAGGTGGTGGGTAACACGACCTAGAGACAGAGTGCAACACTTGAGTGTCACTGTAGTGACCTTGGTAACCACTCCCCTCTCTTTAGTTAAGGACACAATCCAACACAAGGGAGGCTTTTTGACCTAAACAAGGTGCAACACTCTAGTGTGTCACTGCTATCACCTTGGTAGCCACTCCCTACTATTTAGTGAAGGACACAATCCAACACAAGGGAGGCTTCCTTGGTACGGCTTAGGGATCAAGCAACCCAATGATCTGAAGCTAAGTGCCCCCTAAGGATACTACAGTGCAAATCCACCGGAAAAAGGTATAGCAAATTTGGGTTGAGGAGCATAAAGGAGTAAATTCTAGATTTGGGTTCAAGCGAGCTGCGGGTTAGCCTAAAGAGTCTCAAATAGGTTTCTTTAGCAGACCAAATGAAAAAAATACTCAAGGCTATTGTAAACTAGGGTTTTAAATTGACAAATTGTAGTAATACAATCTTTTATAACAACAAGAAATTTAACTATGAAAATATTAAACTATGTGAAATGAAGGCTAAATTAAATTAGGGACAAAGCTACAACAATTTTTGATGGTTAATAGAGTGCATAACAACAAATAAAATAGAACTTTGATGTTAGCCCTAGAAATTGGTTGAAGATTTTGTGAAAAGCTTCACTTTTGCTTCTTTAAAGCTCTTTTACACAATGTCTATTGCTAGGGCATACATTAATAAATCATCAAATGCTGAAAATATAAGATTTAGCTGTACTTTAACCCTAATCTACCCTAATTTTGTATTATAAATGAATGGTACAAGATATATGGATTAATGCCTTCTCAATCTAGGGTATATGTTAATTTTAGGTATGTTCTATGCTGATAGCAAATTTACTTCTGACTTAGTTACCGGAGAATCCACAGTAAGAACCATTTTAGGTATGTTCTATGCTGATAGCAAATTTACTTCAATTTTACATATTAGCTCAATATCAATTCCAGATTAGCAATCACATTTAGCATGATAGTAAAATGCAGATAGAATATAAACATAAATCGTAGAAGACAAGCCAAGACAAGAGGACACAAGATGTGGCACTATCCAGGAACAAACTCCAATTAGGGGAAACCCTTGATCAATTCTTCTTATATGTTCTTCAATAGTTCAGCAGAGAGAGAGATAGTACATATACATCAGAATTCAACCTTTTGACTTATCTAAATAAGAGCAGAGATCTTCTCTAAGAAGATAGCATATGAGGTAGTTGATCTGAATTGAATGGAAGACATACTGCTTTCACTGATTCAAGGTGACTTCATCACCATGCTGCTCCTCACAGTGCTGCACCTCACTGTGCTGCACCCAATCATCATGCTGGACCTCATTATCATGCTGCACACATCATACTGCTGCACCTTACCGTGGCCATCATGCTGCATCTCATTGCAACATTCATTATTACAGTGCTGCACTTTGATACACTTGTACTGCACACCCTTGACTGCCCATAGCAGCCCTTGCTATGGTGCTATGGCCTGCAGCGTAGCACATAGCGACCCTTGTAACAAACGTATCCCAGATAGTGTCCAATCATCATTAATGCAACAACATTTAACTTATAGAAATGTCAACACTTGAACTTGCTGCAATGCTGCAATTCTGAGACTAACCACAGTCCCTAAAAGCCCATCAAAACTGACCTAGAATTGCTCCTAATCACTGCAGTTGTTCTCCAATGAGATGCTGCCCTCCATGCTGCATCATAACAGTCTTCCTTGATATAGCAGACCTCCTAAACAATCCTCCTAATGGACTGCGTCAAGGGCACATGAAACCTTCTCTTTTGGTGTGGCTATGGCAGTCATGAGACTGCATATAAGGAACCATTCAGATCCCTTCTCACCACTGATTAGGGCACATGAAACCCTCCACAAAATGCAGCCTAGAACAACGTTAAGGTGACTCTGTTTAGGTCTGCGTTCAACTATGTATAAACTGCGGCTAGGGCACGTTTTACATCAGCCATGGCTCCTCCAAAGCTGGGCTATAACCCTTCCTTAGATATGTGGCTAGGGCTCCTTTAAGGCCTCCTCATGACAGCGGATTAGGGCTACCTTGCTGCATATAGATGCTCCCCTAAACAGTGGAAAGATCTCCCTTCAAAGATCTTCCTTTTGTTGCGACTAAGGTGCCTCTTTTGATTGCGGTTAGGGCATCCCTCTTTTGCTATGTGGAGGGTCTCCTTGCTGTGGAATGGAGTCTTCCTTTTCTAGCTTATAAGGCCTCCTAGACTGCTGCGGGATGTCTCCTTTGAACTGCGGCCAGACCTTCACAAGGTTGCTGCTAGATCTTGCTTTCAACTGTGGCTAGGCTTCATTATGACAGCGGCTAGGGCATCCTTCTTTTGTTGCGTATAGGGTCTCCTCCTAGACCTGCGTTTAAGGCTTCATCCTCTTAGATTTCTCTTGCCACTAAAACCCAAAAACAAGTGGGGAGAAATCAAGAGTCAAGTGTGTGTCTAAATGATTATCAAGCCACCTTTTATACTAAAATGTTGAGCACAAGTGGGGGTTATTTGGTTGCTGGCCGACCTTGACGAATTGTTCCATAACACAAATAAATTCATATCTCCATGAATACTTGTCGGAATTGGATGATCTTTATATCAAAATCTTACACTTCTCGACGAGAGGAATCCAAGAAAAATATCAGCGGCCATAAATAAGATGACCCACATGGAGTTTGACCCTAGTTGCCAATTTTAACAGTGTATGGAGTCTAGGAGCCAAACAATTGTAGGGTTTTGTTGGAGTGATACTAAATTCAAACAAACAAGGCAAAAAATCTAATTTATCCTAGGGTTTGAGATCTAGCTTTTCAATTTTTTCGACGATTAAATTGAAGAAAAAGCTATATCTATTCTTCAAATAATTGGAAGAAAGGTTTAGCTTAACAAGGGACAATGAAGCAAATATGAAATAAAATAGCTGAGCACATGAGCATACATCCCATGAAACATAATACCAAGGTAAAGCAAATAAACCAACTTACTTCTCTGTGCATCATCCAAGCTTCACCAGAAGCATCCATGAAAAGAGATCACATTAAATCACAATTCCACCGAAGAGAAGTTGCTCAACAAGGCCTCCATAGTGCGCAAGAGAGAATAATACTAATCAAGATTCAAGAGATGGATTATCGAAGTTGTGACCATGAATAGAGGAGGTAAATTGGTTTCATTTATATATGTGGGAAACCGAGTGCTTTAATTCTCAGTTAGGCTAAAAGCCCTAAAAATGGCTAAGTCCATGATACAAGGTGGATAGGTCAACAAGCCACCCCCCAAAAATAGCCTCTATAAAGAATAAACATGAAAAATAGCCTCCAATAACCCACACATGTGAGTAAAAATGCCTCCAAGGGTGAAGACATCATCACAAAGGAATGTCTCTCCATGAAAAGGTGCAATGAATCTCTCAAGGTATGTATCTCATTCCATAAGTCATGTCTCCATCCAAAGGAGGAGCCTCATCACCAAAATATCCCTCTTAAGCCCTACATCATCCTCCAAATGCTTCCATCATCGTCAAATGGAGTGCTAGAGTGACATCATCAAGCTAGGACATGACATCATCAAGGTAGAAGGTGTAGTTACCAGTCCAAAGGGGTTCCAAATGATCATCATCCTCAATCACCATCAAGATGAGCAACGTCCATCAAGAACGTGCAATGCAAACCTTGAGGCATCTTGTCATCTCAAGGATGAACTTGCTCTCCAAGCCAACATCCTAGCCTCAAAGGTCATCGACCAAGGTCCTGAGGCTAGAGGAGGGTCATATCATCCATGCCAAGTCCTCATTAAGGTCAATGCTCCTCAAAGGTGCTCCAGTATCGTCCATCAATTGCTTTGTGTCATTAAGGAAAGTGGTCAAATGCCCTCTATGAAGTGTTTTAGAAGCATCACATCACCCCTCAAAGGATATTGGCTGTACCTAGAATACTATCTAATACACACTCAAGGACTCAAGTGAGATCAACATCATGGATACATGATCCATAAGAGCATCAAGGTGGACCATAAGCTATCAAAGTGCTTCACACAAGTATCATCCTCAAATGCGTCACTGGCCAGTTTGGGCTGGTTGGTATAGGTTTGCTACCTAACCGATACCAACCAGAGAAAATGCAAACAGTAATTCTTGATTTCTTTGTAAGGATAACCCTCTTATTTATGGTAACAAGCCCCCTTGGTCTATTTCTAACTATTACACATGGAATATACAAAAATGTAAGGGGTTCATTACACTTTCATAGATTCAGTGGGCTTTTCTTGATGATGTGGAGGTCGGTAACTCTCAAGGTTTAAACAGTCTTTGAACAGGGATTTACTTTAATTAATTCACGGTTCATGTAAAGATTGCATGATATGATTTTTTTCATTGTTTCAGGTGTTCCAAAACTAAATCGAGTAGATTTAGAAGCGGCATGTGAGGAGTTTAGTAATGTCATTGGTTCCACGCCTGATAGCATGTTATACAAAGGAACACTGTCAAGTGGTGTTGAAATCGCTGTAACATCCACCACAATATCGCCTGCAAAAGATTGGTCGGAGCATTCAGAACTTTATTTCAGGAAGAAGGTACAAACATATGTAATAATGTCATTTGTCCTTTTCCCATTCTATTTCTCCTTCAATCTATATGTATTATAACTTTTACTGTCAGCATTCCTCATAAAAGTTGAAAGCAAGAGTTGTACTTGAAGATTTGATCTTCTTTTGAAACTATCATGTATATCGAAGGCATCTTAGCTTGCTTCTTGTCATGTTGCAAATGGGTTTCATGCACATTTGTAGTCATTTCTCGATGTGCATTCTACAGATTTAAGTCATTTCTTGATTAACCACAAAAGCCTTGTTAATCTTCTTGTCTATGGTGAAGAGGAGGTGTCATTCATAAGGTTGTCTTTTGAATATGAAAGTTCATTCGTTTCTACTTGTGCATGCCACAGATTGAAGTCCTTGGTCGGATTAACCACAAAAACTTTCTTAATCTTCTTGGCTTCTGTGAGGAGGAGGAGCCATTCCGAAGAATGATGGTTTTTGAATATGCTCCAAATGGGACACTATTTGAACATCTTCACAGTGAGTACTTTTTCCCAACAAAAAATATCACAGTTCTTTAGAAGTGTTTAATTACTTGGGTTGATTGACAGAACTACACATTGGGGAAATTTTATGTGCATTCTTAAGATCTATTCTAAAGAACCATACAGCTATTTAATATTTGTCTATGGAAACCAGGCATCTTTGCTATCTTTAGTTGAAAAGAACATTGTTCTTGATCTATGTAGATAAAGGAGCTGAACATCTGGACTGGGCGACTCGGATGAGAATTATAATGGGAATAGCATACTGTCTTCAATATATGCACCATGAATTGGAGCCCCCAGTTATTCATCCTAATTTACATTCTAATGCGGTCTGTTTGACAGATGATTATGCAGCAAAGGTATCTGGATACTTGGAACGAGTTTGTGTTTTTCAATTCGAACACTCCTTTTCAGTGTTTCTCTATTCTTAAGTGACATCATATCTCCCTTTAAAGTTTGAGAATGGTTATTTCAGCTTTCAGACCCAGATGTGTGGAAAGAAGCTGTCATCAAAAGCAATCAAACGAAGTCATCCAGTAGAACTGGGAGTTTTATCAACTACGGTGACATGGGACTTTCTGATATGGAATTGGAAGTTGCAAACAATGTTTATTGCTTTGGACTACTCTTGCTTGAAATCATTTCAGGAAAGCTCCCCTGTGCCCAAGAGCAAGGCTTGCTCATTGAATGGGTATGGTCTCCTCCATTTATGAAAACTTATAAAACTTATTTTGTTTTTCAGGCAAGTGTTTTCTGAATTTGGTTGCATCATATTGCAGGCTATGGGATACCTTGACAAGAAGGACATGATACAATATATGGTGGACCCTTCCTTGAAATCTTTCAAGTACAGTGAATTAGAAAAAATATGTGAGGTTGTACAGTCATGCATTCGTCCATATCCTGAACAGAGGCTGTCAATGAAAGATATTACTTCAGAATTCAGAGTGGCTCTATCAATATCACCAGAAGCCGCATATCCAAAATTATCACCGTTATGGTGGGCAGAACTTGAAATCCTCTCACAAGATGGCAGCTAATAAAATTTGTAGATCAATACTGCTATGGTTGCATCACTCAGATGTATGTAGAATGGCTGATAGCTGTAAAAGTTGATTTTTGGTGTTGTCTCCCTTTTCAATTGCTTAGGAGTCAGGACTTGTTTTTTTTGTTTTTTTAAATTTGGAAGTGGCGAGGGGTTATCCTGTATCTGAATTATCAGGCTGTATAGTAATATCTTGCCCATTTACATGCTAATTGCTTGAGTTGCTTCAAATTCAGAATTTGAAAAGGTGTGCTGAGGGCTTTCTTTGCTTTAAGATCTCATGTTGATTTGTAATCATATTCTTTTTGCAATCATCTCCATTACTGTGATTGAGATACTGCCCCTATGGAGTTGGGAGCCATTAATACATATTTGTGCTTGTATATCTGATGGCTAAAATGCTGTCTCTGGTTTGTCCATCAAAGTTTATATTGCATTAGAAGGTTACCTTTATATTAAGGCACATGGCAGAGGAAGTTAGCAGAAGGGACACTTGCCAAAACCTTTAAGTGGCTACTCTGGTAGATCCTAAAAGTTGAACATTGATTTTGAGGATATCTGCCTGTTAAGTTACATGTTGAAACTTGAGAAATATATTATAGACATGCCTCACCTGAACGAAGTATATTCTTTGACAGTGGGCATTCCATTTTTCTAAGTCCAAGTAAGATCCTTGTTCACTGGGCCAAATAGTATTCACTAAATACTACTGAGCCTAGGTATCAAGTAACGTCAAATTTGTGTACTTCATGGAGTTTCTTTGATGAGTATATTTACATTTCAAAAAGTTCAATGATGCTTTATTGAAGCGAGTACCTGCGAATGTATTATAGTGGTTCCGCACTTTGATCTGCCGCCTCCTTAATAATTAGGTATTTGTAGGAATTTCGGACTTATGGAAGTCCTGAAACATTAAACCAATACTTTCCAGGCGCTTGTGTTAATTTTGGGCCTCTTTGTTGTAGGGATTTTCAGAGCATTCATGCAGAAGACAAGAAAATTCTCACTAAAGTCTGATCACATTGTATTAAGCAGAAGCACAGTTCCATAATACAAAGTTTGTCTCTGAATTGGAATTTTTGAGGATAAGAATTATCTTTCCACCAAATTAAGCCAACCCAAACATCGTTTTCCGTTTTTAAATTCGTCTTACACTTGTCAACTTGACACTATCCCCAATTTTTGAGAGCAGGGCATTCATTTAAAAATGGGCATTGGATCTTTTGTTGGATTTTATTTAGTGGGTTCTGATGGCTTGTTTGCCATCTATGCTTCTTTTGTAAACTTTTCCATGTTTCACGAACATTGGATTCTCGTTTGCCATCTATGCTTCTTACGTAAGATTTTCCATGTTTCACAAACATTGGATTCTCGTTGGGTAAATGTAAACAATTAACCATTTTTAATTCTCAAAAGTACAAGGCTCCAGCAATCCACATGACCAAACCTTGCACACAAAAGTCAGTTACAAAATTTGTCTCTGTAGCCTGTCATGCTTCTAGAGGTTGTTAACTTATAAATCGTTATTCTCAGTGCCTTCCACAGCCACCTTGTACTGATTCTTCTGATCCTTAATGAAGTATTTCTACTTTTCTCATTAAGTGCTGTTTTACAATCCGACAGATAGAGAGCAGTTCTTCTCAATTCATAGAACATAGGGTACACACTGTATCTCTTTAAGTTTACCTTTTGGCATCTTCATGGGCACTCGCTTTGTCCTTGCACTGTATGTACTTCGACATCTCTGAGTATTAACATTTTCTCCTCAATTTTCGCCATTACTACACGTGGTGACACATTATATATTTTATAAGACGTGTGCTATCTGGCACCTGACTTGATACACTATGCCTATGGATCTTTATTTTCAGTTGTAAAAGGCTCAAGTGTTTGGATTCTTTAAACACCCTTATCTTCTTGAAAAATAATTAAAACAATGCGTTTGTTTTGATACATCAAAATTTTATTTCTTCTACAATCATTTTGAGAAGAACCGTGTTTATTTGTTTATATGTTTTAATTTAAAGCTGAAGTTGTCCTTTATGATTGATCTTTCTTAGTTTTCTCCGTCTTTTGACTCTTGCCCCATGTTATCAGATCCATATATGAAGGAACCAAGATCTATGGTGTAGATTTTGGATATAGAATTGCGTGGAATTTATTTCCAATTTGGAAGTTCAAAGGTTTTGCTGAATATCTCTTTCTAGCTTGTTAGGAAACCTGAAGGCAACAAATCCCTATAAAAACCATTTTCTTAATACGAACATAAAATGAAAAATATGAAGTCAAATTTTGGGTACTAAAATGTTACCTTTTGCCTATAAAATCTCCTCCCCCATTCTAAAAACACACAAATATTTCTGTAATTTAGATACTGCCTCTATATTCTCTCTAGCTGAGATTTGTTCTTTTTCTTCCACTTTGTTTCAAAGGCATGATAGAAAACCCTCATTCCTATGGTGGGAGGTTTTCCTTTTACTCTTCTTGCAAAAACAATCCTCCACGCTCATCAATCAGTGGCCGTCTTTCAAAAACAATCCTCCATGCTCATCAATCAGCCGCAGACTTTTCAATTTGATGATAAACTAACTTGTAACAAATACATTAAAAAGTTGAGACGTGTGAAGCACACAATTAAATGGTACCACCAATTTCTGGGAAGCTATCATCTTATTACAATTAAATTAATTGATATTTCAAAATTTTAATTTTGGTGAGATTTGTGATTGATGAATATCCATTCATCTTTAAAATTTATTATTAAATTAATATTCCTAATTTTACTGAGACATTTCGCCGTCTTTTACGTACCATTTGAAAGTTGAGACGTGTGAAGCACACAATTAAATGGTACCATCAATTTCTGGGAAGATATCATCTTATTGCAATTAAATTAATTGATATTTCAAAATTTTAATTTTGGTGAGATGATTTGTGATTGATGAATATACGTTCATCTTTAAAATTTATAATTAAATTAATATTCCTAATTTTTACTGAGACATATTTCGCCGTCTTTTACATACCATTTGATTTCTTTGAAAACGTAGGATGATTGTATTACTTGTGCATCTCTTTAGGCGTTCTTTTCCTTCATGCTTCCTCTAGATGTTGGTGGGGCTCCATAGGCATTGTCCATGGTGCGTTTTCATTTTAAAACTCCAAAATGAGAATGTTTGCTATTAAGATTATTTATGTTTAGGAAGGTGATATTTGTTGGACACTTAAATTAGGAAGGTGATATTTGTTGGACACTTAAATCTTCCAAGGGTTGGTGTGGAAGCTAAATAATCCAAAGAAGTCCAAGAGACCTTGGAATACAAAACCAAAGGTCGTATGGATGTACTATAAATGTATATCGTTTGTTAATAATAGACATACTCTCATGCTTATCTTTAATATTCTGTTGCTGCGATGCATGTGTTTAACATGTATCAGAGCGGGCATACTCTTGCCCTGCTCATATTTGAGCCATTTTTTTTATGGCCTTTCTGTGCAGGTCATTTCTGCGATCAGTTCTGCATTTCATGAATGTTTTTCCAGCGAAATTATAGTTGCAACTTTTGTCATTGTTCCATTTTTTGTAGGTTATTGAATATGATTAATTCATTCACTGCATTCTAACACCTAGTCTCATTTGCTGCATTGTAAAACCTATGCCTCGCTCTCCATAATCTTCCAGAATTTCGAGACAAAACCGTGAAGTCTTGTATATTCAATCGTTGAATTCCACCAAAACCATTTTCAGTCCCTGTTGGAGAAGAAGAAAAAGTTGCACGAGAAGAAGCAACGTCAAATCTTGGAAGCAAAAGAATGCTGGAAACTGCCATGATCTTAATGGAACGCCAATCCCAGCTAAGAATGAATCACTGCATCCATGACCATGAGAAATGGTGACAACACTCCTCTTGGTGCTAGAAGGAGAATAATTTTGACATCTTCTTTGCTTTAAGGAAAGAAATGATATTCGACATTGTTGTAGAAGGAATGAAGGGAACGAGCCGGGCAAAGGAATTGGGAGTGATAAAAAATGGTAAGGGTTTTGAGTAATTTCACTGTAATTCTCTCACAACTACAGAGGTCAATTATATAAATACCAAAGGGACTGAAAAGGTCAGACAAACTGTTGTAATCGAGCTGAGAGGGCCAAGACTTTGTAATTTCTATTTTATTGAATATCACGGTCGATTAATATTAATGATTAATATTGAGCTTAAGCGTCTTTATTAAAATATGAATTAAGCTCATGGGTAGTATTCGGCAAGTGGTAGGAGGTATCTCGTGTGCCCTAAGAAATGGTATTCCTAAATTTCATGCGAGATTGCACGACAACCGTTCGATTGGACGGGTCCCATCGACGGTGGAGATCGTCCGAGTTGGTGAGCGGACGACGTGATATCCGTTGGATCTGGAGAAGTGAGATCAACGACGTGGATTGAAGCGCTTGATAAAAGGAGAAGTCTACAAGGGACCGACAGTGATTGGTCAGACAGCGGGACCCTAAGGGAAAAATAACATGTTGTCTCCATATATAACATGCTGTCTCCATATATAATGCTGTCTCCCCATATATAATGTCGGTATATATACAACGCTGTTTGGCTTCGACATCTACTCCATTTGGTGCAGCATCTACTCCAACATTTGCGAGCAGTACAACATTTGGAAGCACTCCATCTCCTTTTGGTCAGAGTTCGGCTTTTGGAGCTCAGTCAACAACTCCAACATTTGGTAGCCCGGGATTTGGACAAACTAACTTTGGTGGACAATGCGGAGGTAGTAGAGTGGCACCGTATACAATTACAAATGAGGCAAAGTCAAGTTGCACACGGAAGATCAACGAAGTAGAAAGAATTAAACAGTAAAGAACGAGCACAGTCAGATCAACCAGATCAACAGAGATGATTGATATAATAGGATCGGTGGAGATCTTATCGTGCAAAATAAAGTCAAGAAGTGAAGGGATCAGATTAAGCCACGTGACAACAGAATAATGGAGCGGTCTATGAAAGCGGTAAGTAGTATCTTGCCCGGTCTCAAAATGGTAAACGATATTTTACAAATTCATGCGATTAACCCGAGGGGTTGACACGTAACACACCCAAAACCACTTTTTTCGCGTGCTTTTAGAGTATTAACTATCGTGCTTGTTATCGCGCGATATGGCGCGATCATCGTTGGATTGAGGTAGGAGAAATAAACGGTGGAGATTGGCTTGGCTAGTTGGCGCGAGTTATTGTGTGATAACCGTTGGATTGAGGAATGAGATTGACAACGAAGATTTAATGCGCTAAGGAGAGCATCGATATATGTGCAAAGGTTTGTGGAATGGAAGAAAAGTAAGGTTTAAGTGTGGTTTATGAAATATTTATATTATACGGGAATTATAATAGAAATAAGCAGGATTAATGTATTATGGTTTAAGTTGAGTTTTAAATAAAGTCTAAAATCCATGGTGTGGTTAATATGCGTGGGTAATAAGAATTAACCAAAGATTATGAAGGATTCATAAGGTTCTGTTCAAAGGTTTATGAAGGTCCGGACTTTGTATAGTTAAATGAAACGTTTCTGCATAGAGTTTATTAAAGGAGCATTAAACCTTGACTTGTGAAGACCGTGTATACTCCTGCGAAAACTTTGTGCGTTGATGAATTCTTATGCTGTGAGTACATGTTGTTGGACACAACTACTCTTTTAGTGGGAGATAGCTTTGATGAGCTAACGAGATTGGGTGCTAGAACTTGGTCTATTGCAGATGCTATTACTCAGATTATCAATGCCGACTTTGGTGTGTGTCAGATTTGTGCATACTTAGTTATAAAGATGATTGCATTTGTGAATCTTGAATGAAAAGATGTTTTGTAAGTAGGCTCTAGAACTATCAGACAAATCTCATTTGCAAAGAAAGTAGAAGATTGGCTTTTCTTTTGCACAGTATGAGAAATTTGAGAAGTGCGTGCATTGAAGCATCATTTGTTGCATTGAAATTAGTATTGGGCTGTTTGCTACAGTGACTTGGTGATATTGGTACCCTGCTACTCATCTAATAGTTGTAGCTATTTATCATTTTATAGGTCAATTTGTGGTTGAAGATAATATCATTTCTTTGATTATATTGGTTTGAAATGGATCAAATGGATGATGTATTGAAACTACTGAATAATTTAATATATTCCACTATTGATGAGATGGTTAAAATCAACAAAACCTCTCTTTCTTAATATTAAAGTGTGTCTGCAAAATGCACAAGAGAATATTGAGTTTTTGCAGCTTGAGACAAAGTTATAGCGAGAGGAGTTACAACAGAATAGACATCATTTTGAACTTGTTTTTGTTAAGAACATTGAAACAACCCATCAACAAGTCAATAATGTTGCAGTTGATTCAGATCCATTTCCCAATGAAGCGGCAAGGTTACATGTAGATGCAGAAATTCAATCTACACTTCTTAAGCCCATCATCAGACCTTGGGAAGATCTTGTCCATAACAAGCACAATACTGGTCTTGGATATGACAATGATGTTTCTTTTCATATTCCAGATTATTCAAAGCCCATTCAGTGTCAGAGAGCTGGATTCCTTCATGACAGTTCACCTCCAGTTGTTCCAGATTCTACTCCTCCTCCAAAGCAACAACAAGAAGTTGTTAAATGCCAACACTGTGACCGAGTTGGCCATATGAAAGATCATTGTTTTGATCTTCATCCATGTAAGCATTGTCATAAAACTAGTCATTCTTTAAACAAATGCTTCAGAAACAAACTTCCTGCAAGAACAAAGATTCATCTTGGATGGATCGCTTCTTGGCAATGGGCATCAACAACCAATAAGATATTTCAGTCATATGTCAGAACTTGTTCTAGAGTATTGAACAATCTTGCAGTTGAGATCACTTCGTCTTCTTACCTTGTACCTGACAGGGGGCAAATGATGGTCATCTACAAGCTTCAAAGCCACATCAAGTGAGCCTAAGCCACAACCTGCCATACCAGATTCAGAGTTGTAGCCAGAGACCAAAAAATGATGGTCATCTACAAGCTTCAAAGCCACATCAAGGGAACCTGAGCCACAACCTGCCATACCAGATTCAGAGTTGTAGCCAGAGACGAATATGTTCTGAGCATGCCTTTAGTGGGTGATACTTCTTCAAATAATTGGAGACACTTCCTTTAGCAGAGGATTCAGCTTCTTGCCAGTTTTGGAAGAGTTCCAGGACTTGCATTAAGCATTCCAGAGTTGTTGGTCATCCTTAAACCATCACAGGTTGAGACCTCCCTTTTTAGGTTGAGGTTCTCCCTTTTATGCGGGGTTCGACCTCCCTTTCATGGTTGAAGGTTTCCCTCTTCAAAACATCAGGAGCACATCCTTTAGCAGAAGACTTGAGCTTCATGCCACACTTGGAAGAGTTCTGGGAACTGCAATAAGCATTCTAGTGTTGGTGGCCATCTTTAAATCACCTCCCTTATACCAACATTTCAGAGAGCACACTCAGCCTAGTGCTGCCATGCATTTTTGCACATTTTGTATTACAACTCTTTTCTTGGACTCATACATAACCGTTCGGATTAAGGGGGGGAATGTTGGACACCTAATCCTCTAAGAGTTGGTGTGGCCGCTGAATAGTCTAAGGAAGTCCAAGAGACCTTGAAATACGAAACCAAAAGTCATATGAATGTACTATAAATGTATATCATTTGTTAATAATAGACATACTCTCATGCTTATCTTTAATATTCTGTTGCTGCCATGTATGTGTTTAACAATATTATCACCACTGCTTTCCAAAAAAAACATCTTTGACATAAAATCTAATTACTCAAAATCATTTCAGAACATTTAAACTTTTTGGTTGAAACTCCCTTTGGATTTAATAAGTTAGCTGCAAATTAACAATTAGAAACATGGGTTAGGGTATTATTCCAAATTATTTGTTCGGTTTTCAATACACCTTCCAAGAGGCTAGGACCACTATAGTGTGCAATGATTAGTTTTTGAATCAATTTGTCTAGTGTTATAGTATTAATTTTAATATTTTAATAATGGAGATTAATTATTTTTGAATATCAAGTGGTAGTTTTGAAATGCCAACATTCTTATGTGTTTATGTTGCATGCCTCACTTCTATACAAAGGTTTAACCATGTGAGGGTTTGACCACTTCAATGTACAATGATTAACTTAATCAACTTGTCTTAGTGTTATAACATTAATTTTAATATTTTAATAATGGAGATTAATTCTTCGATTGGGGTGAGCATTAATTTTAATATTTTAATAATGGAGATTAATTCCTCGATTGGGGTGTCAGCTAGACCCAATGGGCACGCCCTGGCCCACAATTTAATGCATATCTCCAAGATATCTATGACCACCCTCCGCATGCATGCAACACTTGGAGAGGTGGTGGTGCACATGCGAAGTTTTATTGCCAACCCTGAAGGTGGCAGAGCCATTACGACAAGCTTTAAGGTGAGTTCTCCCTCTGGTGAGCTGGGTAAGTTGGTTTGTGTCCTTTGTTCATTGTGGATTTGGTCTGCGCTGTTTGTTTTGGGGAAATTGCGGTCTCAATCTCCTTCTGGTCTCGGACGCGGCCACTGGTATGTCCCCACTCTTAATTTTGCTCCCTCTGCATATATGGATGTGTATTTCCCCTTCGGTCTCTGGAATGCATGGTACTGTGGTTTGGCGAGATTGGAATCACAAGTTCCTGGAGCATGGCATAGTATGGTTTTTGTTATGTGTTAAGTCATTAATCTTTTATGTCCCGGTGTCTGTGGTCTATGAGATTTGGTTGTCCCGTATGGGCTCACGTAGGGTTTGGCCTACACGCTGCGTTGTGTGTCGAGGTACTCCTTGCTTGGATAATTGCGTAATTGTAAGGGTTTTGGTCTATGGAAAATTCTAGTTGTTTATTAGGTATTTTGAATTTGTATGGGTTCGAAACTGAGTCAAGGTTGTCTGTAATCATTGCCCCGACCTTAGTTGGTAGAAGGTTGTGGTCCAGGGAGCTCTGTTGGAAATTCTTAGTGTTAGTCCAACCCTAGTGGATAAGGTATCCTGTATTTGGTTCCGTCGTCTAGTTGTGCGTGGGTCCTCATCAAGGGGCAACTCTCGGCCCAATTCTTGTCAGTATAATCTTGATTATAGGCAGTGTGGTTTGGTTTTTGCAACTCGAGCATACTGCATTTGGTTTCAGCATAAGGTTGTATGTGGGTTGCGGGCAAGGGGCAACGATTGGCTCAAAATTTCTTTCTTTCTTCAGTGTATTGTTTTGTTGGTTGAATTGTTAAAACATGATACTCGCTCGGACAATTTGGGGTTTTGCTTGTGGATGGTGTTGTCAGTTAGTCTAGGCCCGTTAGTGGGCATTGGTGCAACAATGGTAGAAGCGGTCCCGTAATGTTTTGTTGGTTGTCAGTGGACAACACACTATAGAGATGGTTCCTTATTTGGTTTCGTTTGTAATTTCTTTGACAAGTTTGCAGCGCCGGAGCAACCCTTGGCAATGTCGTGCTTCTAAGCTTCGACTTTGTTTGGGTTGACCTTTAGATCCTGACTCAAGTAAAGGAAGGAATGGTCGTGGCCATGGGAAATAGAGGAAGGCCTCCCCTTCCCAGACTAGTCAACCCAGTTCATCCGGGGGCACTGTGTGTGATTGACCTCCTGTGTTATTCAATTAACCGCTCGTGCTTATCAATCATGCATTTCAAATCTGGTCAAGCAATTTATCGCTGATTGGGAAGAAGAGATACAACCGATTGAGGAGGGATTAGAAATTGATGTAGAAGATTGGAAAAGATTGATTCCAGACCCTTGTCACATCCGTGGCAGGGCCTCTCAATATAAACAAACAATTCACTTGTTTTGGATGATGAAGAGCATTCTGGCTAAAGCCTTGGAGCAGTTTCCCCCTGATATGCATTTTTCCTCCCATGGACACTCGGATTATACCAAAGAGTTTCAAAAGATTCAGTTTCAATTACATTCGCAGAATGGTCGGCTCAGTTGCATAAAGCAACACATCCCCTGTACTCCCCACATGGCGCTGCCAGGTTCCACTGTGAAGGAGTCTGCTCTAGTGGATTCACCTGATGATGAGTAGTGGCAGTGTATCTCTGATTATAGTTTTGTATGAAGTAGTTCCAATTTTTCAGGCATTTAAGTATTTATGTTTATAGATATCCAACAAATAGGAAGAACAAAGACTCTTAAACATATATAGCGTCACTGGTTAGATTTATTATTTTTTGTTTTTGGATGGCATATTTTGTGGTTAGGTGACCATAGACTTGGTTTCCCTCGGGGCATGTTGAGGCCACCTAACCTTCAGAGATAAGAATGTACATGCTTTATATTAGAAAATTTATGGAAATGTACTGTAGGTTTTAACCCCGTACAGAAATTACTTCATACGAATTCTAAATCACATGAAAAATAAAAATGCGAGAGCATAACACATAAAACACATATACACAGAGATTTCCCACTAGATCCCAAAACCGGGACTACCAGCGTGATTTTTCATTATATTCCTTTCAATGTTACAATACATATTTATACATGCTGAAGCATCCAATACCGTGGACCGAAAAACCATCACGTCCAATACCATGGACCAAAACACCATCGCATCCAATACCATGGACCGAAAACCATCGCGTCCAAAAAGCATGTGCGAAAATCATGCACAAAACCATAGGTGGGTCCTCCCAACCTAACATAGGGTCCAAAATCAAAATTTTCCAGGGCGCTGCCCCTGAACCTATAAAGTGGGGTTACGAGTACCCCTCAAACGCCTTGTTAACTACATGGAAAGAATTTAACACAACCCAACATTCTCCCACTTGTTGTTTTCTTTCCACAGAGGGCCACAAGAGAGCTTAGTCATTTTTCCAGCCCTCAAACGCCCATCGTTTCTCTACATCAGGAGAACTTCTTAGAACTCACAGATTTTGTCAATGCATCTGCAGTATTCTTCAAAGTGTCCACCTTTACCAGCAACACCTTTTTGTCTTCTATCATATCCCTCACAAAGTGATACTGAACATCAATGTGCTTTGTCTTTGAAGATAAGCAGGGTTCTTTGCCAAGAAAATTGCACTTTGGCTGTCACAGTCTATCCTTATAGCTCCCTGTACTAACCCCATACTTGAACACAATCTCTGCAACCAAACTGCTTCCTTGCTTGCATGAGTGGCTGCCATGTATCTGCCTCTGTAGTTGATAGTGCCACTACAGAGATTGTTTCTTATCATCCAACTGACTGCACCTCCAAATAGGTTAAACACATACCCACTTGTAGATCTTCTCTGATCCAGATCTCCAGCCCAGTCTGCATCAACAAAGCCATGGATATCCAACACTCTATCCAATCCTGGTCTTCCTTGGTAGCACAAACCATAATCACTAGTGCCAGCAAATACCTGAAAACCCGCTTCACTACTGTCCAGTGCTCCTTCCCTGGTTTTGACATAAACCTGCTCAATACTCCCACTGCATGTGCAATGTCTGGTCTAGTACAGACCATGGCATACATCAAGCTACCGACTGCACTTGCATATGGAACACGAGACATGTCCTCTTCCTCTTCTTGTGTCTTGGGACACTGTTCAGCAGATAAACCCACACCTACAGGAATAGGAACCTTCACCGGTTTACTATCCTGCATATTAAACCTCTCCAATATTGTCTCGACATACTTCCTCTGGTTTAACCAGAGATTTCTCTTTGCCCGATCTCTTTTAATTTCCATGCCCAAAATATAGTTTGCAGCAACCAAGATCTTTCATGTCGAATTTGGAGGACAATTGGGTCTTCAAATCCTGGATAATTTCTTTGTCATTTCCAACCAACAACATATCACCCACATACAAGACCAGATAAATAACACGGTCACCAATTAATTTAAAATACACACAATGATCTTCTTTTCTTCTAGTGAATCCAAGTCCCCGTATAAATGTATCAAATTTATGATACCACATCCTTGGTGACTGTTTTAACCCATACAGAGACTTCTTTAACTTGCATACTAGTTCTTTCTTTACCCTTCATTCGCAAAGCCTTCAGGTTGCTTCATGTAGATTTCCTCTTCCAAATCCCCGTGAAGAAATGTTGTCTTCCCATCCATCTGTTCTACCTCAAAATCAAAAGCAGCAGCAACAGATAAAAGTAATCTAATAGAAGTTACCTTGGCAACAGGAGAAAAAATATCACCAAAATCAATTCCCGGCACCTGGGAATAACCTTTTGCTACCAACCGAGCTTTGTATTTCTCCACCTTCCCTTCTGCATTTGTCTTCTTCTTGAACACCCTTTGCTGCCAATGGGTTTCCTTCCAGCCGGCAACTCCACCAGATCCCAAGCCTCATTTTTGTGCAAAGATGCCATTTCATCAACCATGGCCTCCTTCCAGAGTTTTCCATCCTCTGAATCCACTACTTCCT
>APFE031404421.1:24608-65097 GCA_000404065.3 Pinus taeda | reverse complement strand
CCCCTCTAACCCCCCGGTTCACTACGTTGGTTAGTTGTGGAAAGAATATAACACAACCCAACATGTACCACCATGCTTATGAAAAATAATAATGGAGATTAATTATTTTTGAATATTGATTAGTGGTTTTGAAAAGCCATCATTCTTGCCTATGCATTTGTTACATGCCTCACCTCTATATAAAATGTTTAAGCATTGTAAAGTTCTTTCATTGAATGGTTGTGGCATATACATCTTTTGTGTTTTGGTCTTAATTGTTCTCTGATTGTGTGTTCTTCTCATCATGATATTGGCGCTATAACAAATCTTAAGCTAGGCATGGAGGCATTTTCATCACATGTGGATGAATAATAAATAAGCTTCATATTACAAGTTTGTAAGTTAGAACTTAGACATTTTAAGGCAATGTTACATATTTAGCATTTGTTTAGTTTTTTGAATGATCTCATAATTGTTTACACCAATGCAAGGTGGAAATGTGGAATGCATAATTACTATTTCAAGTATTATAAAGATAAGGATCTTTTGCTTGCTTTTGACTATGTGCCTTAAACTCAGTGAGCTACAAAGAATGCACTTTAACCATATTTTATAGGGATATAAATTATAGTGTGGACATGTTACTATATGTTTGTAGAAATCACTGTGGAAATTTTATTAAATACCTTGGAAATATTTTTTGTTTGTTTTAAATGGCAAAGTTTTTCAGTGCACTTGAAAAATTAAACTTCTAAACTCCATGACACTTCTATGTATTGCTAGTCACTCTATTTGAATCATAAGATGTGATCTAATGATTATATTTAACCAAACTATCTTGATCTTTTGCTTGCTTTTTACTTTTTGTGTATTAAACTCAATGAGCTACAAGAAATGTGCTTTAAGCATAGTTTATAGGGATATGATTTATAGTGTGGACATGTTACTATATGTTTGTAGAAATTAGTGTGGAAATTTTATTAAATATCTTGCAATTTTTGTTTGTTTGTTTTAAATGGCGAAGTTTTTGATACACTTAAAAACTTAATTTTTTAAGCTCCATGACACTTCTATGTATTACTAGTCACTCTATGTGAATCATAAGATGTAATATATAATTATTATAACTAATTGACGACTAAATGGATTACACATTGAATACAATTAACAATCTTGCTCCTTTTTGATAGCGTAGCGTTAATCAATTGACTTGGAGTTGTTGAAAGATAATAATACTATCCAACTTATTCTTGATTATATTGAGGTGTCAATTTAATGGATTGCACACGTTGAATGCAATTAATGCTCTTTCTCCTCTTACAATGTACTGTTGATTAGTTAACTTGGAGTTGATGAAAGAGAACTATACTTATTCAATTTGTACTGCTTGCTTTTTAGATATTAAAAGGCATGCATTCTTGTATTGGCTTTGACACTCAATGAACACCACCATTGTCTATTGATCATAGATGTGAAGTAGTTTCCATAATTTAAACTACCAATTTTAATGTTCAAATAATTAATCACATCAACGTTGAGGTTTTTGTGTGGGATCTAGTTTGTAACTAGTTTTCACTGTTATTGGTGGTGCTATTTTCCAAAAATTAAGAGATTGCCTATGTTGTTGATTATGCTAATATCATATTGATCATTGGACTTGGTTTTTTCATAGTTTAGTTCCAGAAGAGATTGCGATAAATTGTTTTGGGTGTCCTAGTCAATTGCTTGAGTCAATATTAAGGGTATTACAATGACTTTTGTCCACTAACATAGTGCATAGATAAAACCAAAACATAAATAAGCGAAACACTGATAAAATTGTCTTAAATGCATTTATAACTATGTTGTAACATAAAAAAATATATAAAGAACAAAGAACACAAATAGGTAATTTTGCTAAAATATATGATATTAGAATAACAAAATGTCAAAATGCAATGTAGTCTATGGCTCTCACTCTAGTTTTGAAGAGTGTAAGAGCTACTACTTATACAATGTTAGTTTGTAAAGCACAAACTAAATAAATACTCAATAATTATGTTGGACAATAAAGTGGTTTGAATTGTAGGACATTTTCTTTAAGACAAAGCTATACCACAAAAATTCAAAGAACAAAAGAGGATTGCATGTTCAAATTGTCCATTGCCTTGAGAAATATTTTTTTTGAAATGTGGCAACAAGAATATTTCAATTTTAATTTGTCCTTGAATTAAAATTCGAATTTAGTCTCATCCGCTGCTTGAAAAATAATTAATTAATTCATTATGGATTAATTAGTTGGAGAAATTCAAGTTAGAAGTCTTTCTGAAGTCATGCAACAATTATCCCTTAAATTAAGGAGACTATCCCTTAATTAAGGAGATAAGGTTGAGTTGTAATTAGTTAGCTCAGTTTACTGAATTAAGTCCAGTTAGATTAGTTCCAAATTGTTTGAGGAACTAATTGTGAGTTCAGTCAGTTAATGCATGCATGCATCCAACTAGTGTACTCCAGATAAATGAAGATTTTCTCATCATTGACTCATGCTTGTCTATGAGAAAGACTCAGTTGAGATTAAAGACAAGGACAAAAGGAATTCATTCCTTTGAGGATTGCGCAGTTTTACAGGGTGTGAGATCAGTGTGAGCGATTAATGTTACACATGGTAACAATAGGATCACCCAGGGAAAACTACACTAGGAAATAGGAGCTTGGAGGGCAGTGTGGAGGACTCATGAGAAGTCTATTTTTCCTATGAGCATCTATGAAGATTGTACTGAGAACTAGCTAGCTGTGAGAGCTAAAGCTTTATGTAATTCTGAGATATTTCCAACTTGTATGATAATACAGATAGTGGGGTTTTTAGTTGAGACTTTCCCCTGAGTATTCTTCTGTGTTTCATGTGCATTGATCCTTCTTCTGGTTATATGTGTTCCACTTCATCTTGCTCAAATCTATTAAGATTTCGCAAGTTTGATTGTAGAAGTAGATTAAATTATTTTGCTTTTAGTTATATTGCATTATCAGGTTGATCTACAGTCAGAATTTCTACAATTATTTAACTCTCAAACATGGATTCTTCCCTAGATCTTTTAATTACAACACTATCCCATCTACTTGCTTTATATGCTAGGCAATCCTTTCAAGTTCTAGCAAAGAGACATTATGTTGAGGTGTTTCCAAAACAACTTAATTCCCCAAAAGAATAACCTCAAAACCTCTACTGTCTAATATTTGGTTTCCATCTATCATCTAAATACATGAGCTAATTATAAGGCACTAATATCAAACAAAAGTTTGGGAAATCTTTGATGGAAACACGACAACATTGAAACTTCACCTACACTATAATCAACATCAAAAAACAAAGCTTGTCACATCCCTAGATAAATTCCATCAATCATTCCAGGAGCATTGAATGACACATGTAAAATAAAAATCAATGGGGGAAAGTTTTGCTTCATCTGAAGGATATGTTATGTCATCAACTACTCTACCTCAAACAATGGGAGTTTAGTAAGGATTGATTCATATTGCATTGTGTTAAATGACATGGTTGGCTATTTTTGTAGGTTCTACTTGCTATGTGTCAATCAGTTGGAATTTTCTTTTTTTATTTTTAGCTTAGATATCACACTCTTGACCTACTTTGTCATCACATTGAGGTGACGAGGTTATTTTATTTTTTATTTTTTATTTTTAACAACATATATTTCTAGGTTTCATGCTTCATATCCCTCTAAATTGTAGGAACATGTACTTATCATGTCATGACAAGATGATGGAGAAGGAGAATAAGGAGGGGAGCATACTTCAAGACTCTTTTAGCTGAACTTATAAGTTGACCGATCAAAATAAAGTGAAGGGACATTAGTTTGCGACCACTATCCAAGGCTTGAGATCATTGAAGATTCCTCATCACCAAGCCATGCAGAGGTGAAAATAAAACATCTTCAAGAATACATCCATCACTCAACATTAACAGTGGCTTGACATTGCCACGTCATCAATCAATGCATGTCAATAGTGTCATGTCATGTCATGTCATGAGTGGTCATATGCCACATCACCATTGTGGAATATGTATATTGTACTCAAAATGTATTGTAAAGTGGAAGTCCAAATGACACACATGGAATGTAACGAGTCATGTAAGTTGAAAAGTCATAGGAAGTCAAACAATCATGATGTTATTCAAAGAGTCACCCTTGGTTATATATACTCCCTCATTGTATGAGCATATGAATTTTCACCTTGGCTCCTCCAGCAAGACATTAGAGAGATCAATTCTTTGAGGAGCAAGGGGTGGCTTCAATTATCCACTACTGGAGCTAGTGATGTACATTGTAAATATGTGTCTTGGAACTTTTACTTAATAACAAAAGCCTTCAAGGCTAGCATATTTTTCATGCATGGATTATGAATGTTTGTAAGACTATTATGCAGATGTTTGTATTTCATGTTTCCTTTCACATGTGCTAAGATAGTTGGACTAATTCAATTATTTTAGTACTTATCTTATTGAGAATGCGCTGTAATGGTAGTCATTGTTGTCCCATCCTTGTGGACAATTCCGCAGGATATTAGGCAGATATTTCTTCATAGTTGGTTATAACGACCTTCACATCCTCTGTGGACTATTCCACTGGATGTTAGACATATTATTCCGGTTCATGTGTGTCTCTTCTTGGGTGGTACTACTACCTCTCACTTAGAGGCTCACTTTTCTCCCCTCTCCGCAGTGGAAGAACTGCGAAATTGTTATGAAACCAACTCACAAAAAGATAGAAAACATAGATCAACGACTTAAATCAATGTCTTCGAGGGGGCAACCTCCTTTACATTACACAAATGAATAATTCTTGGATGATACAAATGACAATACCTCCTTTCTATATATAGGAGTCTAAGGGGTCATAATATAATCAGAGCCGGCATAAAAATAATAATGTAAGGGCACAACAATAACAATAGTGGACTTCTATGGGGCACAATAATAATAATATGGGGACTGCATGGGTACAAAAATATAATAAGGGGGTTGCACTAATAACATTAAGGGGTTACACTAGTAGTATAAGGACCTAACATGCCCCTCTCCTTCAAAAAGTGTTGTCCTCAACGCTCAAATAGTTCTGGATGATTCTGTATAAAATTATCATCCTCCCATGTGGAATATTCAGCAGGTAAGTTCTTCCACTCGATGAGGTACTCTGAAATTGATTAGTTTCGTAGCTGTCTGGTTCTTGTTTCTGTGACTGCCTTAGGTTCCAATATGATTTTTCCTTCCTTGTCAAGTTTCAACAATATTGTTTCAACTCGGATCTTCTCACCAATAACCTTCTTTAAGCATGAAACATGGAAAACTAGGTGTAGTCGAGAAGATGCAGGAAGCTCCAATTTGTATGCCATAATACCAATATTTTATAACACCTTGTACGGACCATAATACTTTGGTGATAATTTATTATCCTTCTTAGCTTGCTTGAGGGATACTTGTTTGTATGGTTGTAGTCGTAGAAATACCTAGTCACCTACATCAAAACTTCTTTCCCTGCGATGCTGATATGCATGTTGTTTCATTCTATTTTGCGCCAAAGTGAGGTTAACCTTTAAGAGTTTGAGAAATTGTTGTTGATGCTCGATGTGATCTTCCACTGCTTCAATTTTCTTTTAAAGATGATGTGATGGTCAGTGGATGATATCCATAAAGTGAGATAAATGGGGTCATTTTTGCTTAAGTATGGAAGGAAGTGTTATACCACCATTCAGCCAAAGGCAACCACTTGACCCATTGTGTTTATTTATCAGATACAAAGCAACGAAGATATCCTTCCAAACATTTGTTCACTATCTCAATTTTCGCATTAGATTGAGGATGATAAGATGAACTATGAGCTAACTGAGTACTCAAATATTCCACCTCTTGTACTCCAAAGAAACTTTTTGCATATAATTGTTTCTCCTCCAATAGATTGAGGACCCTGTCAACATGTTGAACATGATCCTTCAAAGACTTGTTGTAGATTAGTATATCATCAAACAAATACTAACACAAATTTTCTAAGGAAGGGTTTGAAAATAGAATTCATCAAACCTTGAAATGTAGAAGGTGCATTGGTAAGGCCAAAAGGCATAACAAAAAATTCATAATGACCCTCATGAGTTCTAAATGTTATTTTTGGAATGTCTTCAATCTTCATTCTGATTTGATGATATCCTGAACGAATATTTGACGTGGTAAAGTAAATTGCTCCATGTAATTCATCTAATAATTGATCAATGACAGGAATGGGAAATTTATATTTAATAGTAAGCTTGCTGAGCTCCCTATAATATGGAGGCATGCACCATGATCCATCCTTCTTGTGTACCAATACCACTGGAGCAAAGAAATAACTTTGACTAGGTTCAATTATACCAACCTCTAGCATTTCTGCAACCATACGCTTAATTTCACTCTTTTGGGCATATGGATATCTGTAAGGCATGATGTTTGGGGGAACACTTCCTAGAATAAAATGAATAGCATGATCATGATCACGAACAGGTGGGAGGCCTTTGGGAGTCTTAAATACCTTGGAATAATTGTCCAAAACATTTTGGAGATCTGGAGAAATAGATGATTTCGAAGTGGGAACCTCTAGTGAACATAATTGTGCAATTACGCCCCGTTGTTCTTTCTTTAAAAGATTTTTCATGCTGTTAGAGCTGATTATCTTTCTTGGTTTCCTTGCGATACCCCTTAATTCAACTTCCTTTCCTTCCCAATATTTTTTCAAGAAAATTTCTTGAAAATTAAAATCTATCGTACCCAAGATTGTAGACATTGGACTCCTAGTACAACATCTGCCCCACCCATTGGAATGGAAAACATTGAACTATTCAAGACATATTCTCCGATGGATAGATTGATATTAAGACACTTTCCAGAGAAATTTATGGTTCTTCCATTTGCAACCATTACTTGACACTCTGGTGCTAGATATAGGAAGCAATTCAATTCCTTGGCTACCTTACAATGAATAAAATTATGGTTACTACTCGAATCAATCAACACTATTACCTTTTTATTCTTGATATGCCCTTCTATCTTGAGAGTTTGAGGAGTGGTAATTCCTGTCAATGCATTACAAGATATGGTCAGATTCATTTCTTCTTTCTCTGGGATTGGTTCCTGGTGCATATCCATTCTTTTGACGTTTCTTGTTCCTTTTCTTGCTCTTCTTCCCCATCTATGTAAATTTATTTCTTCTCAGCACACTTATGACCTTTAATGTATTTTCTATCACAATTGTAACAAATCCCTTTTTCTCCTTTTTTTTTTTTCCAATTGTTTTGGTATCAACCTTGTAGGTGGTGAAAGGCTAGAAGCAACAACAATTCCATCTTTATAGTAATAAGTGGAAGGCTTTCTTGCTGCCATAATTTTGCTTTCATTTTTTCTTGCCAACCTATATGCCTTCTCGAATGAATCAGGTTCCCAAAGGCAAACCTCATGTTGGATGTTATCATTTCAAGTCCCTATGAAAACTTTAATCCTATGCTTCTCTGGAATATCGTTTACCCTTATATTCAATTTTTGGAAGTCCTCAATGTGCTCTTCCATTGAACCCTTTTGTTTGAGATTGATCAATTGGCTAAAGAAGGTATTGCCCTTTGTATCCTCATAATGTGCTACCATTTCCTCCGTGAACATTGACCATGTGACAAGTTGTTTACGAGAACAACTCCCTCTATACAATACAAACCGATTCGGTACTAAATATAAGGATGTAATACGTACCTTTTGTGTGTTTTCCACATTATGTAGATAAAAATATTTCTCCATATGTAGTATCCATGTTACAGGATCCTTGCTATCAAACTTCTTCATATCTATCTTTGGAATATGTTGGGTCTTCAATCGAATGTTAGATTCTATGAAATCATGATTAACATTACTTTTGTTCTCATCACGAGTTTCCTCTACTACGTTTTCGCTATTAGGAGGCCTTTCTTGTAGCAGCTTTGTCCCACCTTCCTTCAAACCTTCCATGTCTTTTTTCAAATATTCCATGCCTTTCTTCCACTATGCTTCCATACCATCGATATCAGTTTCCATGGCATAGATAAAACTATTTATCTTAGCTTCTCTTGCTTTCTTCAAATCATCCATCCAATTTTGATTATTAAGTGTTTCTATTTTCTTGATTCGAGTCATTCTTTTTCTTCCTTTCAGGATCTCGATATTGAATCTGTTGTATCTCTGAAAGTTTGGATCTCCAAGGTCTAGAATTATGACTTGTAGTAGCCCTCTACATCATCCTTCCAATGACACAAGTCTGATCGAAATTGGATTCTCCAAGAAAGATTTATGCACAATCTCCCAAGATGGCCTGATTATATACTTTTTCAGTAGAGAAAACTTGTACGAAGTCCCACGTGTCACTATTTCAACCTTCAGACATGAAAATGATACACAACGAAGAAAATTCCATCCTCTTTCTGTAACTTCTTACGAAACTTCAATCTGATGCTCAGAGAGAAAGTTATGACAATTTTCCCAAGGTCACCTATTTGGAATGTAATTTAGGAGTATGCAAAAACCCTAAATTTCTTGGACCATATCTCCAAAAGTATAGCGAAACAAGATCTGAAATTTGGGCCCAAGTGTCATGAAGATTTTGGCTCAAATGAGTTTTAATTTTAGAGTCTGAACCCTTGTAAAAAAAAATTATAGTGAAAATTCCACGATGACCTATTTGAGATGGAATTCTAGAGTGTGCAAAAACCCTAACTTACTCATATCATATCTTCAAAAATATATCCAAATAAGATCTGAAATTCAGAATCGAGGTTCAGAATGATTTCGGCGCAAATGGGTTTTTTTTAGCTTCTGAAAATCTCTACAGAAAAAGTTATAGCGAAAATTCCATGATGACCTATTTGGAGCAGTGAAACCTTAGAATCCAAAGCTTTGATACAAAATGTTATGAAACCAGCTCACAAAAATATAGAAAGATAGATCCACGACTTAAAAATCAGCCTCTACGAGGGGAAAACCTCCTTTAAATTACACAAATGAACAATTCTTGGATGATACAAATGATAAGACCTCCTTTCTATATATAGGAGTCGAAGGGATCATAATAGAATCAGAGTCGACATAACAATAATAATGTAAGGGCACAACAAAAACAATAGTGGGCTTCTATGGGGCAAAATAATAATAATATGCGGACTACATGGGCACAAAAGTATAATGAAGGGGTTTCACTAATAACAATAATGGGTTACACTAGTAGTATAGGGACCTAACAGACACTTTTATAACTTAACACTCACAAGACACACCTTCTTGCTTTACGAAGACACCATTGCATCCCTCTCTTTTGCTGAAAGTTAGAGCCAAGGAAAATCTTTAATTATTTGACAACCGAGCCTTGATTTCAGATGGGATCTTACACCAAATAGTGTGAGGTCGAGTTGGGACTTCATATCTGGGAGATCCCATGAATGTTGGTAGGTCCATCACCGTCAACATTTCTGGCACTAGAAGGAGGGCAACCAAACTTTTATGGATGATAACCCCACCAACCCCAATCTTACTTCCTCTGGTCAAGGTAATAACATTCCCAACAAATCCCCTGTGCACATTCCTGGAGTTGGTAACTCTCCTTAACCCGAGATTGCACAATATTATGAACTCACATATGAATAGCTCCGGGCCATCCACCCCTTCACTCGAAAGTTTGTGAGAGCTATTGGACTGATACATGGAATATAAACTCTTCCTTATTTTTTGAAGAAGAACCAAACCACACCCACTTGGATGGTGGTTTCAATAGTTGAAGAGTTGGTTCTTTCCACCATTTAAGAGTTAGCAAACTCTGAAGAAAACACAAAAAAACTAGAAAAACCTCCAACCTTCAACGATGGTGATAGTGATAACGCAATGCTCTCAGACGATACTTTTTGTAGGTTGGGCGGAGAAGAAGACCACTCAAATTCTGAAGAAGGGGAAGAAAACGAAGAGGGCATGGAAGACCAAGGTATGAATTGGATGTCTCAGGGCCCACTTGCACTACCGAGTGTGTTACACAATATGCCAAGGCATACAGAAAAGGTCCTAATGAAGTATGACTTGACAGAGTAGTAAAGGCAGAGGACCATCTGGATAATTTCTACCTACATTTGCAAACGCTTGAGGTACGCCATGATGATGTTGCATGTAGACTGTTTTTGTGTACCTTAGATTGTAGAGTACTTGTGTGGTATCATATTCTTCCTCCGAATTCCATCCAGAACTGAAGGGGATTTACGAAAAAATTCCTTAGGAAATTTTTTGATGACAAGACCCCTGCCATGTTATTGAAAGAGCTGGGCAGTCTCAAGATGGAGAAAAAGCAAAAAGTGAAATATTTTAATCAGATGTTTAATGCATTCTAAATAAGTTCTCAGCAAACACTAAACCTCATGACTCCATCACCATCGATTATTACACTTCTGCCTTGCTGATCATCATTGCACAGTTTGTAAAAAGAACTGCGAAACAAACATTAACCAGAAATTATGAAGAGGCAATCGAAGTTGAAAAGGACTTGTGCAGGATTTGAGTCAGTCCAGATGATGAACCCATTAAAGACTTGAAGGACACGGGTAAAAGGTATCAGGCCTTTGTGAATAAGGCCAAAGAGAAAGAAACTATTGATCTTGAGAGCTTGACCCATACTATCAAGACTTTGTCAAATGAGTTGGTAGAACTGAAGCAAAGGTCAAATGAGACCACTGTGAGTAGTAAGCCTCCTAGGTTCAACCTATTTATAAGGATTGCAACCTCCGAAAATAACAACAATCAACCTGCTAAGTCTGCACAAATATCCAATGTTTTATTGAATATTGAAAACATGGGCATATATTAATACTGTTCGTATCATCAAGAATAACATTTCGATAAAACGTGCCCACAGTGGAACCAAGCCATGAGAATTGTTGCTACGCATCTTTTTGATACGATAATGGTTGAGGAGCAGATTGATCCTACTGAATAAAAGTCAGAAGCTATTGCAACCAAAGAGACTCTGAATGTGGGGCACACAATAAACATGTCCAATTGCATGCTCAAAACCCAAAAGAGTGCTATCGATAAATAACCTCTGAGTGATGGTCTGACCTAGAAGCAAACCAACTAGTACAATTTGAGAAGCCAAGGGCCGACTACTGCACCAGAGTTTACGAAGCAAAAAATCAAAGAAAAACAATTAAGAAATATTAGTCTGCTTGTCAACTCAACACATAACACTCAGAGCAATTTTGGTAACTTAGCTACAACAAAAAGTGCTTCTATAAGTAGTCAGAATAAGACCGACATTCCGGAAGTCACAAACCAAGTTACATCTCCAGATACTTCGACAATCCTCCCCGCTGTAGATTAAAACATATTTGACAACATGAAGAAGGTTTGTTCAAACATTTCAATGTTTGAACTAACAAAGCTCATGAGCCAATGGGACATCCTCTTACGTGCACTCGGGCATTCCACCACAGGAAATCATGATTCTTTTGATAAGGGATCTGGTACATCTTCTAGTTCCTTCAAATCTGTACTCAACGCTTTAACAATGGATGCAAATACACTCTACCCTCCTTTTCTGTTAACTTTTGAAATCTTTAATTTCAATGTACACAATTTCTTGGTTGATTCCGGTGCATTGATGAAAGTAATGCCATTATATGTCGCCAAGAAAATCAATACGAGATGGGACAAAACAGATGCACAAATTATTCAGTTGGACAAAACTCATGTCCATGCAATTTGTGAACTCAGAGATGTGATCATCCGTTTATCATCCGATGAGCGAGTCCACAAATGCATCAACATAGTGATTGTGGACATTCCAGAAGCATATGGAGTGTTGTTGAGCAGAGATTGGTCCAACAAGCTACAAGGGTACTTTGCTATGGACTGGTCACATTTATGGCTTCCATATAAGGGCAAAAATAATCATATCCAGGTGAATTTAGAAAGATACATGAAGCATACTTTCAGTGTATTGAATGGATAGAATGAAGTGGTAGATTTCATAGAACTTATCTTCGAAAATTGATCCCTGGAAACCCAACTGGGGTGCTATCTTGCACAACCATCCCCAGTCCCACCAGATATGCAATTGGATCTCCTTCCTAGTCCAACTAGTGAAAATGAAATTTGTACAGCCAGTAATAGTAATAATAATACTAGTGTAGTTCCTAGTCCTTGTACATGTGATATGTGGACTTGGTACTTTGATGGTTCCAAAACAAAGGAGGGCTCTGGATTTGGTTGCGTTTTAATAGACCCGCTACAGAGAAAACATTTGATCTCCATTCGCTTGGAATTTGTGCACTGTCACTCCATTGAATGGACAGAATAAATTGATAGATTTCGTAGAAATTATCTTCAAAAATTGATTCCTGGAAACCCAACTGTGGTGCTATCTTGCACAACCATCCCCAGTCCCACCAGATACACAATTGGATCTCCTTCCTAGTCCAACTGGTGAAAATGAAATTTGTACAGTCAATAATAGTAATAATAGTACTAGTGTAGTTCCCAGTGCTTGTACATATGATATGTGGACTTGGTACTTTGATGGTTCCAAAACACATGAGGGCTCTGGAGCTGGTTGCGTTTTAATAGACGCGCTACAGAGAAAACATTGGATCTCCATCCGCTTGGAATTTGAGTGCACAAACAACACTACAAAATATGAAGCACTCATCTTGGGCTTGCAAAGAGTCGTTGACCTTAACGTTGCCATATTGAAAGCAATAGGTGACTCAGAAATTGTGGTGTGACAGGTACACAATACTATACATTGTGTGTGTGTCACCTCATATTAGAAGCTATCAACAAGAGGTATGGCATATGATTTCATATTTCCAAGATTTTAATATCATTTATGTTCCAAGAATGCGTAACGCAGCTGTAGATGCATTAGCAAATGGCGTTGCTGGGTTGCCACCACTGAGGGACAATTTTTTTGTTGAAATTCTTTATAATATCACTAATTTATGTGTTTTTAATGATGAACAACATATTCTGTGCTTCATGAAAATGCGGATGTGTTCAAAGACGGAATGATCAATGAGGATGAGCATGAAAAGGCATTACAGGAAGCAACCAGTGCAAGTAAAGGAAATCTCATCCCAAAAGGTGTAGTATCATTGGAAAAGATGTATGACCTATAGAATCGCTTCCAGGGACCTACTAATGCTAAAAACCACACTTCCACGCTATCACATGAGAATATTAATAACTTGGGAACAGAAAAGGATCCGAAGTACATCAATCTTGGTACTTTCTATACACCACAAGAGTGACAAGCCTTTATCCACTTATTCAAGAAGTATCAAGATGTGTTCATGTGGATGTACGATGAGCTTAAAACTTATGACACGTGAATCATCCAACATGTGAGACCAATAAAAGAAAGGGCCAATCCCTTCGAACAAAAATTGAAAAAAGTACATCCAACACTTGATCCTCTTATTCATAAAGAGTTAAGGAAATTTTTGGATGCCCATATCATATACAAAGTGCGATACTCAACTTGGGTGTCAAATTTTGTCCCAGTAAGAAAGAAGTCCATGGAAATTTGCTTGTGTGTCTAATTTCGAAACCTCAATCATGCCTCCAACAAGGAAAACTACCCTGTTCCCTCCATGGAACAAATACTGCAAACAATATTGGGGTCATAAATGTTTTCTTTGCTATACAATTACTCAGGATACAACCAGGTTTTGTTTTTAGAGCCTGAAAGACTTAATAATACCTTCCGCATGAAGTGGGGCACATTTGCATTCAGGTGAATACCGTTTGGGTTAATCAGTTTCAGTGCAACATTTCAACGTGCTATGGACATCACATTCTGATGTAGGAGAATTCACCCAAGAGAAAATCATTGTAATTAAGTAGACATAGGGGTTCATGTATTTTAGGAAATTGGATTCCTAAGTGATAAATTAATGTAATATTAGGCTTTTGAGCATAGAATAGGAATTAATTAGATAATGAGAGGAAGTTGTAAATGCTATCAAATAAATGAGAACATAAGTGGGCAATAATGACAAAAGAGTCTAAAGTCAATTAGGACTCTTTAAGATGTTCCATGATTCGAGGAACTAAGGAGAGCTCTTAGGAATTAGATGGAGATTAGAAGGGGACATAGAGGATAGAGGATTTAGGAGTTAGTTCAGTAGATCTAGGAGTCAACCAGGATCAGTTCAACAGAACTTTCTGGCATAAATGTAAGCTTACAGGCAAAGCACAAGGAAGAGGCCACAATATTGAAGAATAGGTCTGTGCAAGACACAGAGTCTCGGATATGTAATTGACTGTTTATATTTATATATATAGATGTTTATTCTTGACTGTGTCAGTGTGTTGAAGAGTATTTCATGAACGAACTACTTGTGAATTCGTAGGCTTTGTAATAGGTTACAGACAAAATTCTGAAGGACACAGAGGAACATAATGGTTCAAAGGGATCATGAATGGATCCTTGAATCCAATTGAGGAAACAAAGGGAAGCTCTGGGGTGAAATAGTGAAGTGAGATTTCGCAGAAGAGTAACGCTTAGAGGTAGCTAAGCAGCGGAAGCAGAAGGCAGAATTATGAAGAACTACGCAAGAGAAGAGTGATTCAGAGGACCATAATGGGTCGTTGAATCCATTAGAGGGATTAAAGCCAAGCTCAGGAGGAATCACGCAGTAAAACAATAGAGAGGCCAAAACCTTTGAAGAAGAGAAAAACCACCAAAGAACTGAAGAATTAGCATAAAAACTAAGTAAAAAGGAGGAGTGAAGGAGTAAAGAGTCAGTGTACAGGACCCCTTTGATCACATGGATCAACGGTTCAGATGATGTTGTTGAATAGGAAAGCGAAATATCGCATCGGCGGAGTTATTTACAAAGCTTAAGTCCCGCAAGTGTAAAATCTAGTTTACACTAAAAATGAGTGCAAAACATAATCGGATTTGAAATCAGGACTTGAAATCTATAAAGAGTAGCCTATATCCATATCGGGTTTGTAAGGATATCGGATCAGCATATGTAAGTGGAAGGAGTTTGGCCTTGAGGTTTAGCGAAATGCGATAGTGCAAGTTAATAACAACCGTCGGATCGTGAACCAGATCGATGGTTGCGATTTGATCGCAAAATCGCAATCGGAGGTCGGGGCGGTCGGAGCAGCGAGAAGAGTTAATACAGAGGAGTGGACCCGCTGATAGTTATGAATGAGGGTGCATAGAATTTTAAGTTCGCTATATGTGTTCGGAGCGGGATTTCAACGTAATTCCATGTATTTATGATAGATGTGTTGTTGAGACTTTTTAAGGCCAAAACATATATTAACGATTCCGATAGTCGCATATTAGAGCCGGAGGGGTGATGAGGCATGTATGTATGACCCGTGAAGGGAGAAATGCCTTATTGTGATAAAGGAACCTCAGGGATTGTGCAGAGGCCATATAAGGCGGAAAAAGGTATGTTTTGTGGCATTTCCTTTGTAAAATGTTTTATAAGGAAAATATGTGTCGTTAGAGTATTTCATGCGATAAAACATATGTAGCCGAGGATTAAAGAGGGAAGGTTATATATGTGGGTTTAAGGGTTACAAAGGTTTAAATGAAGGTTGTGAGGGTTTAAAAGTCCCGATAGGAAGGATTAATGGAAGGCTTTAATCAAGTCTTATACAAAGGCTTGAGGGTTGTTTAAAAGTTCCGATAGAAGGTTTTAAGTGGGGTGATTGAGTTCCGATATAAAGGAACTGATAAAGGGACCTTAACCATTTGTGGTTGAATATTTGACTCCTTTGAGAGTTAAATACCTGGGACAAATGTGCCTATGCATTTTAATGCATACTGTGGGTATAAGCGGGGGTAACCCTGCATCATTTGGTATCAGATCATAATTGTAATTAAAACCGTTGGGGTTAAACAAAACAGAGAAATTGTATGTGAAAGAATTAAAAGCAGAGTTATGTGTTAAGGTGTTTATGCAGGCAAGGAAGGATCATATTCTATTATGACAGAAGGAAGGCACACAGAGGTGATGTGTGGCATAACTTGCAGGAAATCCATTCAAAGTAAAAGTGGAATGGTGAAACAAGATCATGCTGAGATATTGAAAGTAAGGTAATATGTTCTGTTTTAAATTGAGAATGTGTGTTTTTGCACTAATGAAAAAGTGACAGCAAGAGAAGCTGTGAGAGAAGAACCAGATGTGTTCTTGAAGGTAGAGTAAGGAGAATACTCTGATGGAGAAGTGGCAATGAACCTGAAAAATCCAACAAGAGTTTGGATAGAGAGGACAATTGAAGTGTTCTCAAGAGGAAGTGAGAAATTGTAGAAGCCTAGAAGGAGCAAAGGTGTTTCTCAAGAGGAGGTTCCAGATAGAGGATCCGTGCTTACCAAAAGACTAAGTGAGGAGAGCTTAGTGAGGTAAGATTGCAACGAGGAGGACTAGCTATTGTAGAGGCTTATTGCAGATAAATGAGGAGCTCATGAAGAAAGAGGGGAAGAAGATGACTACTGATAGTCATAGCAGAGGTTCAGAGAGAAGCCACATCAGAAGAAAAATGAGGAAAGAGGATGCCAAGGGAAATGGCAAGAAGATGAGTCAAGAGGAAATTGACAAAGAGATTCCCGAGTTAAAAGAACAACTCGATTCATTAAGAAAAATACTAGAGGAAAACTAGAGACTAGGTTGGGTATTAAGGAAGAAGCCAGTAGAATGGCATGAGATGCAGAGCAGGCTATAGCAAAAGAAAGTAAGGTGGCTGATGGGAAAACTCAAGGAAGTTGAGCTAGAAATGGAAGAGTACATTTGTGAACCAGAACATGGAGAAATTCTGGGAGAAAGTGAAGATGAAGACTTGAAGACTGAAACTTCAAGCGAGGACAAAGGGTCACATGGTTTTAAAACTGACAATTTGTGTATGTTTGCAGGTGAAACATGTAAAGAAGGACAATTTGATGAAATTTTCATAAAAGAGGAAGAAGACAAGCAGAATCTAAATTCCGTTTTAGAAGAAGATGAGATATATAGGTCTCATATGCAGTTGGAGAAAGATATCAAGAAACCAAGTGAAGGGCTTGAAGAGATTGAAGAGGAGACCATCGAAGAATTTCTGAATCATATGAAGGATTTAGAACAACAAGGAGATAGGATGGCTGAACCATCAAGTGAGACCACCGAGTCTTATATTTTAAAAACTGATAGTTTGTGCATGATGGCAGATATTGGAGGAGAAAAGCAGCCTTTTGAAGATATCTTTAGAGTAGATGAAGATCTAGAAGTAAAAGGTGACAAAGAAAACTTCTCAGAAGAAGAAGAATTTGATTGCATACAGAAGGAAAAGTCTATGGATGAGTCTATAGAAGCTATCATAAAAGAGATTGATAATGCAGATGGTGAGACAAGGATAGCTCTTGGAGAAGATAAACAACAAGAGATTAAAGGAAAGCTTGAAGAAGAGACTATGTTCACTGAAAACATTGTAAAGGATCATCGGTTCACTATGATGATAGGCACAGTGGAAATAGCCATGGAAGTTGTTGAGGAAGAAGGACATCTACTGAAGGTTGTTAAGAAGGAAGGAACCTATGCAAAGGATTTAACCTTGGGGGAAAGAACACTAATAAACAAGTGTTTTGCAGAGGATAAACAATCTTTTGAAGCTATCAGAAGTATGGAGAAGTAGATTTTAGAAGATAAAAACTCTGAAGTAAAGGAGGATGAAGAATGTCTTATAAATGAGAGAAGCAGTGAATTATTGCAGCAGAAAGAACTTAGGATCGGAAGTGATGATGAAATACTTGCAAAGTGTCACAAAGAAATTGCATTGCTGGAAAATTCAGATTATGACAGAAAAAGGAGTTCACTACAGTGGACAAGGGCAGGAAGACATCGTTAGAACAAATGATGTGGAGGAGAGACTAGTTGACAGTCTCATGAGTTCTTTTGAGAATTCAAATAAGCATACTGATGTGTTGACAGAGGGGAAAGAAACATAAGAGCAAACTAAATTGTTACCAAAGGAAGATAAGGCACTGAAGCCTTATGTTTTTGATTTTAACAAGTGTTTTGTGGATGCAGGTTTAGTTGCAGATGCTGGAGGAAATTCAACACAGATGAGCAGCCAAATAAAGATGAGGGAAGAAAATTCTGTGGATGAATTCAATCCATGGAACAATGATATGCAATTGCTGGAAAGAATGTTGGAAAATCATGATTAAGTGCAAGAGGGTAAGGATGATAGGGAGACAACAAGAATAAAAAAACAAGAAGAAGAATAGTAGATTGGAGAACTAGTGGACAACAACAACAACCTAGAGCAAAGAGAAAGAGGAAGAAGTAAGAAGCAGAATATGGATCAGTCTAAAGATGTATTGGAGACAAAGATTGAAGAAATGTGGCAACTAATGATGAAGCAATCCAAATGGAGGAATATGGTAGCAGTAGGAAGTATGATCAATCAGAGTTTGAATCTGATTGACAAGAAGAATAAGATGGAGCAAAAGACAACAGAAGTGCAGCAACAACAAAGGTACAAGGCATTTGGGCAGTTACAAAACAAAGTATGGGATCCAGGAAGAAAAAGATTAGAAGACACATGATCAAGAGATCATGAATATTTTCTACTTTGGGAGTCTGATGCAGGAGCATTCATCTAAGAGAAAATCATTGTAATAAAGTAGACATAGGGGGTCATGTATTTTAGGAAATTGGATTCCTAAGTGATAAATTAATGTAATATTAGGCTTTTGAGCATATAATAGGAATTAATTAGATAATGAGAGGAAGTTGTAAATGCTCTCAAATAAATGAGAACATAAGTGGCCAATAATGACGAAAGAGTCAAAAGTCAATTAGGACTCTTTAAGCAGTTCCATGATTCGATGAACTAAGGAGAGCCCTTAGGAATTAAATTCAGATTAGAAGTGGACGTAGAGGATAAAGGATTTAGGAGTCAGTTCAGTAGATCTAGGAGTCAAACCAGGATCAGTTCAATAGAACTTTCTGGCATAAATGTAAGCCTACAGGCAGAGCACAAGGAAGAGGCCACGATATTGAAGAAAAAGCATGTGCGAGACACAGAGTCTCGGATATGTAATTGACTATTTATATTCATATATATAGATGTTTATTCCTGACTGTGTCAGTGTGTTGAAGAGTATTTCATGAATGAACTACTTGTGAATTCGTAGGCTTTGTAATAGGTTGTAGACAGAATTCAAGGATGCAGAGGAACATAATGACTCAGAGGAATCATGAATGGATCCTTGAATCCAATTGAGGAAACAAAGGGAAGGTCTGGGGTGAAATAGCGAAGTGAGATTTCGCAGAAGAGTAAAGCTCAAAGGTAGCTGAGCAGCGGAAGCAGAATGAAGAGTTCTGAAGAACTACACAAGATAAGAGCGATTCAGAGGACCATAATGGGTCATTGAATCCATTAGAGGGATTAAAGCCAAGATCAGGACGAATCGCACAGTAAAACAACATAAAGGCCAAAACCTTTGAAGAAGAGAAAAACCACAGAAGAACTGAAGACTTAGCATAAAAACTAAGTAAAAAGGAAGAGCGAAGGAGTAAAGAGTCAATGAACAGGACCCGTTTGATCACATGGATCAACAGTCCAGATGATGTCGCTGAATAGGAAAGCAAAATATCTCATCGGCGGAGTTATTTACAAAGCTTAAGTCCCACAAGTGTAAATCCCAGTTTACACTAAAAATGAGTGCAAAACATAGTCGGATTTGAAATCCTATAAAGAGTAGCCTATATCCATATCGGGTCCGTAAGAATATCAGATCATAGAAGTGGAAGGAGTCTGGCCTTGAGGTTTAGCGAAATGCGATCGCGTGAGTTAATCACAACCATTGGATTGTGAACCAGATTGATGACCACGATTTGATCGCAAAATTGCAATCGAAGGTTGGGGCGGT
Organism: Pinus taeda; assembly: GCA_000404065.3. Lineage (NCBI taxonomy): Eukaryota > Viridiplantae > Streptophyta > Pinopsida > Pinales > Pinaceae > Pinus > Pinus taeda. Next base: position 45,169 of record APFE031404421.1, on the reverse strand, counting down.
CGGAGTGGCGGGAAGAGTTAATACGGAGGAGCAGACCCACCGATAGTTATGAATGTAGGTGCATAGAATTTGAAGTCCGTTATATGTGTTCGGAGTGGGATTTCAATGTAATTCCATGTATTTACAATAGATGTGTTCTTGAGCCTTTTTAAGCCTAAAATATATATTAATGATTCCGATAGTCGCATATCGGAGTCGGGGGGGGGGGGGGTGATGAGGCATGTATGTATGACCCGCGAAGGGAGAGATGCCCGATAGCGATAAAGGTAGCCTCGGGGATTGTGTAGAGGCCATATAAGGAGGAAAAAGGTACGCTTTGTGGCATTTCCTTTGTAAAAGGTTTTATAAGGAAAATATATGCCGATAGAGTATTTCATGTGATAAAACATATGTAGTCGAGGATTAAAGAGGGAAGATTATATATGCGGGTTTAAGGGTTACAAAGGTTTAAATGAAGGTTACGAGGGTTTAAAAGTCCTGATAGGAAGGATTAATGGAAGGCTTTAATCAAGTCTTATACAAAGGCTTGAGGGTTGTTTAAAAGTTCCGATAGAAGGTTTTAAGCAGGGTGATTGAGTTTTGATATAAAGGAACTGATAAAGGGGCCTTAACCATTTGTGGTTGAATATTTGACTCCTTTGAGAGTTAAATACCTAGGACAAATGTGCTTATGCATTTTAATGCATACTGTGGGTATAAGCGGGGGTAACCCTACATCACATTCTGTGGGCTGATTAGATGGAGCGTAGTGGTCTATCTTGATGACGTAACAATATTTTACAAACAAAGTTCAGACCACATATGCCACTTAAAGAAAAATTTCGAGCAATGTTTCAAGTACGAGATATATATAAATCCCAAGAAAAGTATCTTCGTAGTGTTCGAGGGTAATCTCTTGGGCCACATTATTGCCAAAAGTGGAATTAAGGTAGACCCGGACATGGTCAAAGCAATCATGGAGATTCCCTTCCCAGTGAACAAAAAGGACATGAAATCCTTCTTGGGGAAAATCAATTTCCTTCGCAAGTTCATCTCTGACTACGCTCATATTTTTAAGCCAATATTGGAGATGGTGAAGAAGGATGCAATTAATAAATGGGATAAAATGGAAAATGATGCATTTTCCCTTATTAAATAGGCTATCGTAGAAGCACCCACATTGTACAACCCAAACTTCAATCAATATTTTTCTACTCTACACCTTTTTTTTTGACACTTCTCTTGCCGTTGTACTCACTCAAAAGGATGATCTTAACAACGAGCGATCTATTTCTTTCATGAGCACAAGTCTGCAAGGACCTGAACTTAACTACCCTACTATGGATAAACAAGCTTATGTGGTGTACAAGTCGCTAAAATAATTTCGTCCCTATCTATTGAAAATTCATTTCATTATCTTTTTTCTGAACCCAACTGTCAGATCACTGCTTGTTCAACAAAAGATGGGCAAAAGGAGAGAGAACTAGATGACTAGTTTGCAGAATACGATCTAGAGATCAATCCAGTTCACACAATCAAGGGCCATGGTATTTGTTGACTAGCAACAAAAGCAGTGGACACAAAGGAAGAGGAAGAAGATATTTCAGGATGGGAACAAGAAATTGAGATGTACAATGTTGAGTGAGCATCCCCCACTACTAGCACAAACTCTTGGTACGCTAATGTGAAACAATATCTTGAGCACACCATTGTGCCCTCCCACTTTTCCACAATGTAGAAGATGGCACTCAAACTTAAAGCATTATCTTACAAATTGGTGCATGGGGTAATTTTCAGAAAGCACCACAACGGAGTACTGCTGAGGTTTTTGGAAACACATGATTAAAAAAGGTATTGTGTGATCTCCACGACGGACCAGCCGAGGGACACTTTGCGGGAAACAAAATGGTGTATATGGTCATGTGAAACAACTTTTACTGGCCTACATTATTCAAAGATTCTCATGCATATGCTCGCAAGTGCTTGGTCTGCCAGAGGTGTGCTGATAGAAATATGAAGTCAGCCACCCCATTGTAGTCCATTGCAGTGGAAGAACCTTTTCAACAGTGGGGATTGGATATTATTGGAGAATTATTTTCACATTCATCAAACAAGCATGAATAAATTCTTATTGCCACATATTACTTCACGTGGTGGACAAAAGTAGTTCCAAACAATAGGTGAATGATCAGGAAGTCATTAGATTTATGCAACATAACATAATTTCCAGGTTTTTCATTCCTACTTCACGTGTTTTCGATTATGAAACATACTTCTTATCTCTAAGACTTTATGATTTTGCATTGGAAAATGGTATTATATTGACGCCTTCAACTAATTATTATCCACAGGGGAATGGTCTTTCTGAATCCACGAATAAGAACCTAATCCACATTATAAAAAAGACCACATTCTTTGAGAAGCGAAACTGGCACTCTGCTATGGTAAATTCCTTATGGGCTAATTGAGTCACGCCGAAGCCTTCCTTGAACACCTCCCCTTACTTCCTAGTATACGAAAGAGAAGCCATCCTCTCGCCCAACATCTACTTTCCTGCTCTCCAACTCCCACAAGAATCCCAAGGCAAGCCATGCCAGTTAGTGTAGTGTAGGATGGACACCCTTTGCAAGATACAAGAAGAAAGGTTAAAAGAAAAAGAAAAACTTTCACTTCATTAGTCATATCAAGAGTTGGTTCGACAAGATGTCTGCAGGGAAGAACAACTTTAGTGTGGATGACTTGGTCTTGAAGTGGGATAAAACCCACGAGGACAAAGGAAAGCACACTAAGTTTCAGTCCCTATGGATTGGACCATTCACAGTACATGAAAGGCTTGGCCAACACACTTATCATATTTAATCACTTGACAGGAAGATTGAATCTCTCCCTCTCAATGGCCAAGGCTTAAAACATTACTTCCAATGAATATCTGGGCCTGTGCCTACATAGTGTACATAGTCTTTTCTTTCTTGTTTTCTTGAGTTTTGTTTTGTTTTTTTTTGTCTTAAAAATAAGTGTTGTGCATGTACATGTTGTGGCTAAAATCTAAAGAGTTTTGTGACACTTCGACATTTATCTAACCTTCTGTCCATCTTCCTTATGTTGGTTATATCTTTTGGCCAATGAAGTTCCGACAGAAAATACAATCCATCTGTAAAGAGAGTTTTGGTCCAACCATGAACCCATGTCTATTCCTGAAATATCATGCCTACACTTGGTCTTTATGTTTCATTGTTTTAATGCTTATCCAATTAGTAGAAGCGAGAAGGGGAAAATCTAAATGAGCAAACCTAAATCAAAGGTATCTATATGCTTCTATGAAGGAACAATCTCTTTTGCTCAATAAGTCAGTGTCCCTCTTCCATTGCAAAATAAATAAGTGCTGATGCACAGTTCTCTTTAAAATAAATAAATAAAGGTGAAAAAAGAGCAAGGCTTCCTGCGCAGAGAGGTGAAGCAAGCAACTCCTTCAGGGTACTGTCCAAGCTCGCTGGAAACAAAGAAAATTTTTTGTTCCTGCGTGACTCCGCCAATGTACTGCCCTGTTGGAAAATAAAAGATATAATTAGGGTTTGATTCTCCTTTCTTGATAATTACTTGTGAGTGTGTTGGATTCTTTTATTTCTTTATTATCTTATATTTCATCAAGAAATTATACACATATGAAGATCACAAAACAAGAGACATAAGATATAGGCACATGTTAGGGAAAAACCCCCTCGAGGGGAAAACCCAGTCAAGATAATTCTTCCTTTCAATAATATCCTTTGATATTATTTACCCTAGACCAAGACCAGACTTTCCCTCCACACCATGTCAGCCTCTAAGATCTTCGACCCCTTCCAACAACTTCTACTAGACAATGGCTTCCGGCAACATGCAGCTTTTGGCAATTGTGAAATCTTAGGAGACTTCAATCTCCCAAATCAAACCACGAAACAAAGAGAGATAGGCACCAAAAACTTGATTTTCTTCATCTCTAGAGATTCCCCCAAACTCACACTTCTTTCATTCTCCCGACAACAAACCTCGCACTTCTCCATCTCTTTTCGCGATATCAAACTTCCTTGAGAGAGTGTGTTCCAAATGACTTCGACCTCCTTCAATATATAGGCTTCTTGTGGGTCGAATGGGGGTCCTTAGGCCGACTTAATCTTCCCTAGGCCGACATGATGTGGAGGATACAATTAATATTTGACTTGATACAAAACCTTTTTACATGATTCGAAAGCCCAAGAAGGGTCTCTTCGAATATATAATGACTCTATAAATTCATTATTAATCACAGGAGTTTAATCCCAGTAGATATTGGTGGCCACCTTCCTATTCCACTTGGACCCCCGACACTGTCTCTTTTAGTTTTTCAATTTCCTTAATTGTAGCACAATTTACTATTTTTGGCATTTTTTCAGGTCCTCAACTTCTGGAGCCGTTTTGAGGCCCTAAATGATGTCTTTAGGAAAAACAGAGAGATCGTAAAAGTCCTAATCTAGTTTTTTTTTTTTTGGTTTTTGTTTTTTGTTTTTTTTGTTTTTGTTTTTGTTTTTGTTTTGTTTTGTTTGTTTGTTTGTTTTGTTTGTTTGTTTGTTTTGTTTTGTTATGTTTTTTTGTTTTTGTTTGTTTTGTTTTTTGTTTTTTGTTTTTGTTTTTGTTTGTTTGTTTGTTTGTTTTTGTTTTGTTTTGTTTTTGTTTGTTTGTTTGTTTTTGTTTGTTTTTTTTTTTGTTTTTGTTTTTGTTTGTTTGTTTTTGTTTTTTTGTTTTTGTTTTTATTTTTGTTTTGTTTGTTTTTTGTTTTTGTTTTTGTTTTTTGTTTTGCTTTGTTTTGTTTTGTTTGTTTGTTTGTTTGTTTTTTTTCACTCTACTCTTTGAGATATTCTAAATGAGGTATTATGATAGCCAAACGAAGATCATATGCCAAAATTACGACCCTAGGAAATTGATGTATCAATTTACCCAAACGGGGCCCACAATTTTAGTGCTTCATCTCCTAGGGTTAGGTTTCTGGATGTTTAGGGTTTTTCATTATTTCTCAATAATAAATAGGTGTTGGAGCCTCATTGTAACAAAGTTCAGAGGCATGTAGCCGCCACATCTCTTCTCAAAGATAAGTTACCATTGCCCGAGCTAGTTTATTTCCATTATGTTTGTAAGCATATTTCATTATTATGATATTAATGAAATGAAGTGTTATTTATGCTGCATTTATGTATTTATTGTTATATCTGTAATTTGTTGCGTTCTTGTTTAAGTTTAGATCAGTGTTATCAGAGCAGTCTACTCTTTCTCTATTTTTCTTTGCATGTCCCCGACGATGTCAGGTTATAAGGAGTTAGGGGTCGATTTAGTTGAACATTTGCAAGACCAACCTCGCAAACTCTAACGACTTCCCATGGAGGAAAAAAAGAAAGAAGAGTGATATGAAAATCACTCGTGAATTATCTCAGTTAATTAATGAAGGTATTACAAACCCATATGTTGGGGTGTGTCTATGTTATTTTAAGAAAAGGATCGATAAGATTGCGAAATACACAGACACTTGAAACAGTAAGAGAAACACAGTAAGAAAATACCAAAACACAACAAATTTAATAAGGAGTTCAATCAATCCTCCTGTGCTACGTCTCTTGGTCCAACTTCAGTGGTGGCCTTTTCTATTGTGTCTTAAAGCAAAGATTTTACAATAAGGAGCTCAATTTGAGTCTCACTTAACAAATGATGATCAGTAGGGTGGTACTTGGATTCCCCAAGCCTCTAGAGTACACATAATCCCCCTTGCTGGATCTCGACCTCAACTAGTCTCAATGGTATGAGCCCAATTTGGTACTCAATACTGGACATGTATACACAGAGGAGGTGCTTGAATCTCTCAAGCCCTCTCTAGAGTTCATAAACTCTCAAAATCTCTCTATCTCCGTTTTCTCGATGCTACCTTTTCTCTGCAGGTCAGCTTAGCTTCTCTATTCTCTGCAATTCGCTTCTTTCTCTACTTTTGTTCCCTCTGCTCTTTGTCTATTCGTGGCTTAAAGCCAATCTTCTTCCTGACTGTTCATTTCCTCTTCCCGGCTCTCTGGATCGCCTGCCTTTGTCTACTAGAATTCCCCTGCTCTGCGTCGTCATCGTTGTGTAATGCTGCACAAAGAGGTGGCCACTTGTCGCCTTACGAACTGAGTGTCATTTTTCTTCAAACGGTCGTTATTTCCGTTACTCCAGGATTTGCCCACGAAATTGATTCTTCTACCAGCTCATCGGTCATGCCAGACCTCAAATCTTTATGCGCCTTAGTCTATTTTTCCGTCGAATCTAGTCATCCATTCGGTTAATTCTCTGGTGTTGATCTGGAGCCTCCAGATCCTACGGTCTCCGTTTATATCACACGGGTAAGTTGCTCAACCGTTACTCACGCGATGTAAGCGGTTTTCTCTCTCATCCGCTGGACACGCATCGCCCAGTGTATGGCATCGCACTGAACTTGGCCAAACCCGCTTACCGCTCGAAATGTACGCGATATCCTGCCGGTTTTGGGTGCAGGACCCGCCTTCTGAGGTTCCGCACAGTTTCCCTGTTTTCCTTGTGACCGAGTGTTCAGGGCTTTCCTTCTCTAAAGGTTTTGTCTTACGATATGCGATTAGTGCAAAGTGCTAATCACGTATCAGAAACTGCCCTGTTTCTGGATCTGGGCTTCCGATTGCTAATTTGCGTCCATGCGCGGTCTCCATGGGCCAATGGTCAGTGCACTTTGACCGAGGGTCTTCGTTGTTTCGTGCAGGCTACAATTTCCATTGTCTGGAGGTAATTTCCAATACTTATTATTCATAAGATTTGGTCTAACATAATTTTGAAATAGTCATGAAATATGTTTAAGGATCCAATTCGGATCACGACCTTCCCACTGAAAAAGCTTTTGGACCACCAAAAGTTGGTTTTCAAGCATTGACCAAGTGAGGATACAACTATCTCACTTTTCCAATATCTATCCATTTTGCACTGCTTGGCTTCGAACCCTTGAGTCCAATGCCGAGGTACTCAACATCTCCCCTACACGTTATCCTCACCTTCCTGTCCAGAACTGTGTCTTCCTGCAATTCATTCAGATATTCAGGTAAAAGATCATCAATAGAAGGTAATTGACTTTGCTCTTCAGGATCTTCAATTAATGAAGGTTCAAATAGTCTCAAGTTGTCTGCATTAATGACTGAGTAGATGTGCATGTAAGCTGGTAAATCAAGGCAAAAAGCATTCTCACCAATTTTCTCAAGTATCTTGAAAGGTCCATACCTTATTGGCTTTAGCTTTTTATCTTCACCTTGCATTTTGTCTTTGCTCATATATAGCCAGACTTGATCACCAACTTGGAAAGTATGCTCCATCCGATGCTGGTCATGCCTTGCCTTGTATTTGGCTTGGCTCTTTTCCAACTGTTCCTGTACTGCCTGGTAAATCGCTTGGATTTGTTCAATGAACTTGGTTGCCTTTTCCACATCACTGTGTCCATCAACTGCTATGTCTTTACCAAAGACAAAACCCAAGGGAGACCTTGGTGTGAAGCCAAAACATGTCTCAAAAGGAGATCTCTGTGTAGAAGAATGTTTTTCTCGGTTGTAAGCATGCTGCACATAACACAAATATTCATCCCAAATTTTGGCATGCTTGCTGCAATAGCATCTGAGCAACTGGATCACTGTCCTGTTGACCACTTCTGTCTGGCCATCTATCTGTGGATGAAAGGTTTTGTCTGGCCATCTGTCTGTGGATGAAACGCTGTGCTTTTCTTTAGTCTGGTGTCTATCAACTCCCACAGACTCAACCAAAACTTCCCAACAAATCGGGTGTCTCGATCAGATACAATGGAAGTGGGTAATCCAAAATGAACCCATACATGCTGAAAGAACAACTTTGTAGTTTGACAAGTTGTAATTTGTTTGTTACAAGGTTTCAAAATACACATTTTGCTGAACCTATCCACAACAACATATAAATAGTCACGACCTTTCCTAGATTTGGGCAGTCCTCAAACAAAGTCCATGGAAACACTTTCCCAAGGATGAGAAGGAACTGGTAATGGAGTATACAAGCATAGTTTTCTATTGTTGGGCTTGCTTGTAGCACACATGGCACACCCTCTTACATATCTAGAAATTGTCTCATTCATTTTAGCCAATAAAAAAATCTTTGCAGCTGTGAAACTATTTTACTTACCCCAAAATGACCTGAAATTAGATAAGTGTGGGCTTCTCGAATTATCTTTACTCTTCCAGTTTGTGGAATGCATAGCTTCCCACAATGATACAATAATCGGTCCTTAACAAGATAATCAAATTCTTCTACTTGTTTGCCTTGACTTAAAGTTGCATATACATCTTTGAAATCTATATCTTGAGCATATTGTTCAATGTAGCTCTCATGCAGTACTGAATTATGCTTAAGTATAGTGGATGCATTTATGATAGGTCTAGATAACATATCTGCAACTTTATTGTGTATGCCATTTTTATATTTGATGACTAAATGAAACTGTTGTAGAAAACCCATCCACCTATAGTGTCTTGATTGCTGAAACTTAGTTTGGTAGTGTAGATATTGAAGTGGTTGATGATCAATATGTATTACTGTCTTTTTGCCTATTAAATAATGTTTCCACTTTTTCACACTCTGTACTAATGCATACAATTCTTTATCATATGTTGGATAGTTAACTACTGCATAATTAAATGTCTTAGAATGGTAATATATGGGTTTACCGTGCTGTATCAACACTTCTCCCATGGCATAGTCACTGGCATCTGTTTGGATCTCAAATGGTCTTTGAAGATCTGGCAGTGCTAGTATTGGTGCTATACTAACCTTTTATTTCAAGATGTTGAAGTCTTTTTGTTGTTTGCCTCCCCATTGAAACACCTTGTTCAATCCTGTCAAAGCATGTAAGGGAGTTGCAATTAAGGAAAAGCTAGAAATAAACTTTCTCCAATATTATGTTGCTCCTAAGAAGCTTCTCACTTCTGTAGCAGATTTGGGTTTAGGCCAGTTTACAATGACTACCACTTTAGAGGGATCTATCTTCAATTCACCACCCCCTACTATATGTCCCAAATAGTTCAAAGATGTTTTTCCAAATTCACATTTTGAGAGTTTAACATAAAGTTTTTCTCTTTTCAAAACATCTAGTGTCTTCTTAACATGCTTTAAATGTTCTTCCCACGTTTTGCTAAATATAAGAATGTCATCCAGATATACAATAACAAAATAATCAAGAAAAGGTTTGAGTACATCATTCATTATTCTCATGAAAGTAGTAGGAGCATTAGTTAAGCCAAAAGGCATAACCAACCACTCATATAATCCTTGCTTTGTTTTGAAAGGAATCTTCCATGCATCTTGTTCTGCAACTCTGACCTGATGATATCCACTATGCAAGTATAACTTGGAAAAATAAACAGCTTCCTTTAACTGATCTAGCAGATCATCTATGCGAGGAAGGGGATAATGTTTTTTGATCGTTATCTTATTCAGTGCTCAGTAATCAATGCACATTCTCCACGATCCATCCTTCTTTCTCACCAAAACGATTGGTGACCCACATGGTGATGTGATAGGTCTGATGAACCCCTTCTCGAGCACTCCTGCACCTGCTTCTTGATTTCTGCATTCTCTAAAGCGGACAACCTGTACATCCCTATGTTAGGCAATGGAGCATATTGCTGCAAATTAATATCATGCACTATTTCCTTTTTGGGTGGCAGAGCTTTAGGTTCTTGAAACAAGATATCATACTCTGAAAAAACTTTTTTTAAATCAGCTTGCTGTTTAGCATCACAACCCTCAAATACATTGGTTTTATTAGGTTTCTTTTCCTTTATAACCACCAGTAAAAATTATTTGCATGAATTTACAATTCGTTTCATCTGCCCTAAGTTTATGAGAGTATAATTATTCTTGAGCTTATGAGCTCTTACAAATTATTCAATTCAATCTTTAACAAGTAGATACTTGTTCTCATCTCTATAGAAAATAGCTTTTCTATCATACAAGTAAGGACTTCCCAAAACAATTCCACATATATCTAGAGGAATTATATCTAACTCAACCTCATCTACAAATGCTGACCCAAAAGAAAACTTAAGTTTACATTGTCTAGTCATTTGTAGTTGTGCTTTATCACTTAAACAACCTAATGGGTATGGTTTCTTGTGAGGTGTAGTTAGTAGTCACAACTTCTTTACAATTGCTTCAGAAATTAAATTTACTTGTGAGCCACTATCAAACAAAGTATCAATCTTTTGATGTTTGGAAACAACTCGAATATGGAAAAGCTCATGTCTTTTTCTCTCATTTTCTTCATCATTAATAGATTGTGTAGAATTACTAGTAGATGCTTTAGAATTTTTACCTTTTATACCTATGGCTGCAATGGTTGTTTCATCTCCTGAGTCCGACCCCAAATCTTTCTGAATAGTTCCAACAATCTTCTTCTTCTTGCCCTCGAACTTCTTAGGTCTCAGCTTCGGATGCAAAATCCAATAGTGCTCATCATCATGCCCATCCTTTTTACAGTGAGTGCATGAAGACTTTGTCTTTTGTGCATTATTGGCCTTCCTTTCTTTCCATTTCCGTTTTCCTTTCTCTTTATTCTTGCTTGCAATGGTTTGGATGAACCCCCAACTTCTGTGTTCCCATTCTTTCCTCTAGCTTCTAGATGCGTAGCTTGAACATGTACCTCATCTATACTAGTGGGCTTAAACATGAGGATAGTGTGCCTCATGTAGCTGTGTAGACCCCCTATGTACTTCAATAGAGTCTCAGCTGAGTCTAATGAAATTCCTAGAATCAAAGCTCTCTTCCTAAATTCTTGGGTGTAACCCTGTACACTTTGCCCTTTCAATTGGCAAAGAGTTTGCCAACTCATCATGGCTTGCTGCATGTAAGCTAGTGGATAGAACTGCTTTTTGATTACAGAAACAAATTCACTCCAGACAGAAAGGAGCTTACCATGTTTCTTCATGTTAGCTTGTGTCCTGCCTTCCCACCATACCAAGGCAGTGCCTCCGAGGTGTAGGCTGGCCAACTGAATCTTACTCTTGTCTAAGTTGATACTTTGCACTCTGCAATACACATCAATTTGTCTGATCCAGTTATCCAGCTTCTCTGCATTCAACTCTCTATCATATATTGGTAAATCAAATTTAACATCTAATTTAATCAAAGATGCCTTCTTTTTATGTTCAGGGCTATTAGGAGGTGTGAGAAAGCTTTCCTTTTTCCCTTTTCCATTTGAGTGGTCATGGAGGAGAGATTCTTCTTCTCCTTTATCTTGTTTGGAGCCTGATGAATCCTCATCTTTATGTTTCCTAAATTCCTTATACATTTCCTCTACCATGGACCTCATGGCCAGGAAACTATCTATAAATTGAGGGCCTAGCCCCAAGGGACTTTCCATTGACATTTTCTTATGAGGATAGACTCTTCCAATCTCTGGGTTAGTTTCAACCAACTCTCCTTCTCCTAATTTAACCTTCGATCTAGTTAGCATTCAACAACAAAATCCAGTACAAGCTTATTTAACCTTAAACAACCTAGGAGTTCTTATACCACTTGATCTAAAAATCACTTGTGAATGATCTCAGTTACTTAATGAAGGTATTACAGACCCATGTGCTGGGGTGTGTCTATGTTATTTTAAGCAATAGATCGATAAGATTGTGAAATACACAGACACTTGAAATAGTAAGAGAAACATAGTAAGCAATTACAAAAAAAAAACAAATTTAATAAGGAGTTCACCCAATCCTCCTGGGCACCTTTAGTGGTGACCTTTTCTAATGTGTCTTAAAGCAAAGATTTCAAAATAAGGAACTCAATTTGAGTCTCACTTAATAGATGATGATTAGTAGGGTGGTACTTGGATTCCCCAAGCCTCTAGAGTACACAGACTCGCCCTTGCTGTATCTCGACCTCAACTGGTCTCAATGGTATGAGCCCAATTTGGTACTCAATACCGGACATTTATACATAGAGGAGTTGCTTGAATCTCTCAAGCCCTCTCTGGAGTTCACAAAATCTCAGACTCTCTCTATCTCTCTCTACTCGATGCTACCTTTGCTCTGTAGGTCAGATCGGCTTCTCTGTTCTCTTATTTCTCTACTTCTGTTCCCTCTGCTCTTTTTCTGTTCATGGCTTAAAGCCAATCTGATCCCTGACTGTTCATTTCCTCTTCCCGGCTCTCTAGATCACCTGCCTCTATCTGCTAGAATTCCCTTGCTCTGCATCGTTATCGCTGTGTAACGTTGCACAGAGAGGTGTCCACTTGTCGCCTTACGAACTGAGTGTCAGTTTTCTTCAAATGGTCGTTATTTCTATTACTCCAGGATTTTCCCGTGAAATTGATTCTTCTGCCAGCTCATCGGTCATGTCGGACCTCAAATATTTATGCGCCTCAGTCTATCTTCCTGTCGAATTCGGGCATCCATCGGGTTAATTCTTCGCCGTTGATCTAGAGCCTCCATATCCTACGACCTCCATTTATATCGTGCAGGTAAGTTGCTCGACCGTTACTCACGTGATGTAAGCAATTTTCTCTCTCATCCACTGGACACGCATTTCCCAGTGTATGGCATTGCGCTGAACTCGGCCAAACCAACTTACCTCTCGAAGTGCATGCAATATCCTACCAGTTTTGGGCGTGGGATTTGCCTTTTGACATTTTCCGCACGGTTTCCTTGTTTTCCTTGTGATCGAGCGCTCGAGGCTTTCCTTCTCTGAGGGTTTTGTCCTGCGATACGTGATTTGCGCTAATCGTGTATAAGAAACTGCCTCTGTTTCTGGATCTGGGCTTTCGATTGCCAATTTGTGTCCATGCGCGGTCTCCATGGGCCAATGGTTAGCGCACTTTGACTGAGGGTCCTCGTTGTTCTATGCAGGCCATAATTGCCATTGCCCAGAGGTAATTTCTGATACTTGTTATTCATAATATTTGGTCCAATATAATTTTGAAATAGTCATGAAATATGTTTAAGGATCCAATTCAAATCAATGAGGGGGCAAGAGATCCTTTCAAAATATTGCTCGAGGAAGCCCTCGAGCGACAAAGGAACACGATGATGGATAACTTTGCCTAGATCCTTCAATGACTACCCACAAGTGACACATATTCATGCAACAACCACTCTGGAGGTGCCACTCCTTTTAAGGTATAAGTTAAGTTCGATATTACCATATTTGAGGGCCAAATAGATGCAGATGCCATAAATAAATGGTTGAATCTATTGGAAGGATATTTTTCAGTTCATGAATTTTCCAATCGGGAAAAGATTACTTTTTCATTTCTTAAATCCGCCCCACACGCCAAGGACTGGTGGGAAACCTACTGTGATCAAAACGATGACAAGGAATCCTCATTATTTTCATCTGCACCCACTTAGAACTCTTTCTGAGATGCCATCAAGGAACAATATTACCCTATCGGGAGCTATGAAGATAAATACATAAAGTGGACCACGCTATGGCAGGGAAGGGACTAAGATGTGCTAGAGTTCACAAATATTTTCCATACCCTCCGCACTAAGTTGGGTATCAAGGATTATGGTACTCAAGTACCATGGGTGTCTACACAAGTACATTAAGGACAAGATGGAGTTCTTGGACATCTCCTTTCTCGACATGGCATACCAATACACTGTCAATATTGAGAAGAAGTTTAAACATAATAAGCAAGACTGGATCTGCGAATCCAAAGCAAGGAAAATGCACCCCAAACCATAGAGAAAAGGAAAAATCCAAGACAGGCAACCCAAGACAACCCACTGAAGCCATAAGAAAAGAAAAACACCACGAAGATAAAGAAGGACACAGGAAAATGGTGTGATTTCCATAAGAGCTCCACACACAAAACAAGTGAGTGTCGGGCCAAGCAATCACTGGTGGCCGAGCTAAAGGATTCTGAATCAGACGCATGTTCCAACTCTGATTCAAAACCCAATAAGGGGAATGAAAAATGGAAGAAGATCATTGATGCGGAGCCTAGTGCCACCGTGGTCACCACCAAATGCAGAAGAATGAGCCTGAAGATCTAGAGGAGGGGGAATGCCTCTTCCACTCACAGATGTGGGTGAAAGGTTCTCCGTTGCAGTTCATTGTCGACAGCGGGAGCCAAAAGAACCTCATTTCAGCAGAGGCCATGAAGTGATCGAGCCTACCGATGACATCACATTCGCGACTGTACACCATCGGGTGGCTTCACCAAGGATGAGATCTCCATGTCAGTCAACAGTGTCGCCTTCCCTATAGCATCAAGCCCTTCATTGATGAGGTACGGTGTGATGTTTCTCCTCTTGAATTTTTTGATGTATTATGAGGACAACCATACTTGTGGAAGAAACATGCTGTATATGAGTCTAGACCTCGCTATGTGATTATTACTTTGGGAAATAAGTTGTACAAGATACCAGAGGTAGCCTTGCTTACTTCCATCTCTTTGATCACTGAAAAGAAATGCAGTAAGATCATTTCCTAGACCAGGAAATTTTTTTCCGTTATGATTTTCGCTCAGGGCAAGAATAAGGTTGTGGCCACAACTTCTAGACAGGGTGCCTCCGCACAACAACAATGGATGGACAAGGTCATGGAGGAGTATAGGGACATTTTCGCCTCACCTACAAGGGTACCTATACACTGTCAGGTCAAGCACTCCATCGATCTGACCCCGGGCATGCTGCTACCCAATGGAATGATATATCGACACTCTATTCTGGAGAATGATGAGATGAAGAGGTAGATTTAGGAGCTGTTGCAGAAAGGGCACATCAAGCCAAGCTCATCACCCTGTGGGAGCCCAATTGTATTGGTACGAAATAAGGACGAGACCTGGAGATTCTGTATTGACTATCGGTCACTGAACAAGATCACTGTCTAAAATAGGTACCCAATCCCATGGATTGATGACATTTTGGACCAGCTCAAGGGGTCCAAATATTTCAGCAATATTGACTTGAAGTCCGGTTAGCACCAGGTTCCTATAGAACCCTCAGATGTGTGGAAGAATGCCTTCAAATCCAAGGAGGTCCTTTTCAAATGGTTGGTCATGCATTACAAGTTGATGAATGCCCCCACAAACTTCATGAGATTGATGGATGACATCTTGCAACCCTTCACCAATGAATTCATGGTGGTTTATTTAGATGATATATTGATCTTTAGCCAGAGTTTGGAAGAGCATCTCCACCATATTCGACAGGTCCTTCAAGCCTTGCGAAAACATAAGTTGTGTGCCAATTTGGATAAATGCACTTTTGGCATGGCCCAGGTTCAATATTTGGGGTACATCATTGATGAGCAGGGTGTGCATGTGTACCCAACCACGATACCAGTTATCCAGGATTGGCCAACCCCAACCACTCTAATAGAGCTACTCAACTTTCTGGGTCTTGTTAATTTCTACCGCAAGTTCGTGTTGGGGTTCTCTCATATCACCTGGAATTTAAGTCAAGTCACCAAGGGTGGAGCGACAACAAAGTTTTTTGGTTCGAAACCCAACATAAGGTGTTTTTCGAGTTGAAGCATCGCCTCTGCTCTACACAGGTGCTCACATTACCAGACCTGAAGCAACCATTTGAGATTGAGACAGATGCCTCTAGCTATGCTATTGGTGCAATTCTTACTCAATAGGGGAATCAAGTGGCTTACCCCAGTGAGACACTTTCAGACACAGTCCAAATGTATCCTACTTACATAAAATAAATTTATTGCATTGTGTTGGCCTACATCAATGTAAGCATTACATTATGGGGAAGGAAATGGTCATCCACACAAACCACTGACCCCTGAAGTTCATAGAGGCTGTTAGCACTCCAAAATTTCATTGGAAGTTGTTAGAGAAAGAAATGATAGAGGTAACCACAAACCAACTTTGGAGATTAGGATCTAGCCTTCCTAATTCTCAGAGATGTCTCTCTCTTTATGATTTAACTTTTTTTAGTTAATTAATTTTAGGCTAGTTATGATTGTACTTGGTTTTGGTGGTGGGATCACTTAGATGAATAGAGGGATATCTTTTACCATTGGGCTATGGGGTCAAATGTCAAGCAAACAGGACTGGATCAAGTTCTAAAAACAATGTCTATAGGGCAAGATAGTTAAGTTACTTCAGATCTCAAGGCTGGATGGTGAAGTGGTTTTCAATCAGATCCATGGAGAAATTAAGGGTTCCTTAGGCCGGATTATGAAGAAAGTGAAAGAGGTCAACTGGGATGGGAGAGAAATTAAGTATTATCAAATCAAGATATCAGAGGAAAACATAGAAATGATCAACTGTTCAAAATAGAGTGTACTTAAACAAATTCTAAGATAAATTTCCAGTTAATTCATTCAACTTTAGGTAACATTTAAGTTTGTGAGATACATAAGAAAATAACAAATTTGACAAAGAAAATACTTCACTGTAATAGCTCAACACATGAATCCTGTAATGCATCATCTTTATTACTTGGTCTAGCTGCTGACTTGAAAGATTTGGTACAATAACCCTGAGGTTTATGATCAAAATAACTCTACAAATGTATAGCAATCCACCCCCAATACTTCGAATTATGAAGTATTTATACAAAAATAATTTACAAAATATCCCAAACTGCCTTGGGAATTAATCTAGGAGAAAGAAATATCTTCATGTAAGAAGATATAGGCACATATTGAACTGTTGTATGCTGTCCCTGTTTATTAGGTTGTGCTGTCCTTAATCTTTGATATTTTTCCTTTTATTCTCTGCTTTTTTGTTTGGTCTTCACACTGGATGTTCTTTTCACTTGGACCTGTCAATTGATACACTCTCACTTGATACTCTTTCGTCTGACTGGCCTATCATTATCCTTTATTGTGCTTTTTAATCTTACTGTATATTTTTACATTTTGACTGTGTGTTTCTACAGTAAGTCATTCAATTTCTCCCATGTTTCTGCATCTGTTAATTGGATATTTATCATTTTCCTATAAATCTCATCTACCTCTGTGTACTTGGTAAAAGTGGGCTTATTCACAAAAAAGTGTTTTACCTCATGCTGGAAGTAAAACAAATTCTCAAAATTATGATATAGGACCTTTCCAGTTGACACCCCTTCATAGATGAAGTGTTTACTTGATCCCTGGCCACTTATCTGATTTTCCTGTTGCAGTCCTCCTATGGAATTAATTTGTCGTTTATTACCAAGGGATTGGGTAAACTGTTTTGCCTCAAAATTTCAAACTTAACCATGGATCTGTCTATAGCCAGTTGCATGGTTTGATACTTATCTTCAAGGTTTAGCATTAGATTTCTCTTGGTGAGGACCCTTTTTACTTCTAGTATTGTACCTGTCTTGTCAGGTATCTCTAATTCCTGCAATTCATACTTATTTTTGGAGTTGAGGAAGTGAATGATCCTAGTGGCTTCCTTTGGCATGTCTCCCAGTTTTGTTTTCACTCTTTGTATGGCTCCTGTAGCCTCTTTTACTAAGTCATTCTATTCAAAAATTACTTGATGGATGGCCAAATATCATTGACAGAGTCAATGATATTGGCCCATAATTGTTCCTTATCCTAGCCAAGGGGTTCCTTCAAAGTCAATTCCTTTTCCAAACTTTTTATTCTTTCATGCATTTTGTTTGATTTTTGTATTTCCTCTTTATGCATAATCTTGGAAAGCTTGTAGTCAGTCTCTAGACTGGTTACCTTTCCCTTGAGCTTGTTCATTTTTGTGGCCTGAATGGACATGTCTTCCATTGCCTTAACCAACTTACTAGCCTCATCGCCTGGCTGAATTGTTTCTGTTAACCCTGTTGCTGATGTAGATGCTATGGAAGCTGCGAGGGATATAGCCATTGGAGCTGTAGAAGCTAATGATGCTGCCAAAGTGAAGGTACTGCAGTAGTAACTGTTGGGATAACAGTGGCAGGGGTAGTCTCAAAACTAGCTTGTTTTAACTATATCAAGCTATCTAACCCCTTTTCCATTTCCTTTAGTTGATCATTCAATTGTAAAACCAGGTCCATCATCTCCTCCTGATTTGTTTGGCTCTCCAAGACCTCTTTTGTCTATGGGTGCTCTGAATGAGGAAGTTTTAATTGTTTTTTGAGAGCTGCAATGTTCTCATTCTTCTTCTTTATCAATTTCCCAACAGCTTTGATGTCATTGGGATCATGTCCTAGCTCAATTAACAAGTCCTCCAATGACTTGATCCTGTTGTCCTTGGCTTGTGAGGAGGCCTTGAGGAGGCCTTTTCCAATTTATATTGCATTGTACTATTATCCAAGGAGCTTTGTAGCTAATGTGCAGCCATGGATTTTCTTGTTAAGGTGGAGTAAGTCATCTCTCCGACCTGCTTGTGGAATTCAATCTGGTCAAATGGGATGAACATCCCTAACCAACACCTCAAAGTCACTTTTTTTGTAGTCCGCTGATGTCTTTGGTTGCTGGACAGTAGGCTGAATGAAGGACCCTTGCATTTTTCCTGTTTAGATGTCAACAACTGACATCAACCTGCTCTGATTTGCTGGTGTGTGCTTGAAGTATTGGGCATATGTTTTAGCCTTCAACTTCTCATTTCTCAACTTGATCTCCTTGTACCTGTCTGTTGGGTGTGGAGCATGATTATTTAGAGGTCTTTGTTTCAGCTGGATGTATACCCCAGGAAGTTTATACACCCCTCCACATGGGGGGGTGGCGGGGGGACTTGTCCCCCCCGCGGGGGTTCGGGGGTGCCAATCCCCCCCAGTTGGGGGGGTTTGGGGGCCAGCGGTCCCCCGGCAGGGGTTTCGGGGGCAGCGACCCCGAAGTTAAAAACAGATGTAAAATTTCCTTGTAAAAGCATAGTAATTTCTAGTCAATCTAGGCCATTCATTAGGCGGATGATCTGACGGTAGAACTTATGTTTAGTTTATGGTTTTTTGCCCTAGAAGGAAACCCCTTTCTTTGTATGAGGGCATTGTATTGAGGCTATGTAATAGATGTGTATTCTCCGAGCGAGAAACATAGATGCAAGACTATGAGAGAAAATAGAGGATATTACAGCGGATCTACTGTAGGTTGTGTCTCTTCATTTTGCTAGATAATAAAAAGGAAGGATTGGCTGTTTGGGGTGGACGTAGCCCAAACTGGGTGAAACACGTATATTTGTGTCTCTCTGATTTTATGCGTTTTCTCTGTTCATATTTCTACTATATTCTATGTGTTCCATTGCTTTGTAATATATAATTTTCTAACAATTGGTATCAGAGCCGAAGGTCTATTTGGCTGAAAAACTCGCAGGAGAGAAGGGTTCCTAGTTCGAGTGGGAGCAATGGCGGAAGATGGTAAGTTTAGGGTCGAGAAATTTAACAGCCAAAACTTCTCGCTGTGGAAGATGCGGATGGAAGATTATCTACATCAGAAATATCTGTGCCTACCATTGAGCGGAAAAACAAAGAAGCCGGCGGCTATGACAGATGAAGAATGGAACCTTCTCAATAGAAAGGCACTCGGAACAATACAGTTCTACCTCGTAGCATCGGTCGCCTTCAAAATTTCGAAGGAAACATGACAGAGGGTTTGATTCAGTGATTGACGAAACTATATGAAAAACCCACGGCCTCAAACAAGGTATTTCTTATGAAACGATTATTTAATATGAAGATGTCAGAAGGTGGATCTATTGTAGACCATTTAAATGATTTTAATACAGTTACAAGTTAGTTAAGTTTTGTAGGGGTAAACTTTGAAGATGAAGCTAGAGCTCTGTTATTCTTGTGCTTATTGCCAGAAAGTTGGAATGGTTTAGTAATGGCCATTATTAAATCTGTTTCTGGATCTAGTACTTTAAAGTTTGATGATGTTGTTGGTGCTATCCTTAGCGAGGAAATGCGATGGAAAAGCTCAGGTGAGACATCGGGTAATGCTTTGAGTGCAGAGTCTAGGGGAAGAAAAATGGAAAGAGGAAAGAGCTCAGGATATCACATTAAATCAAGGAAAGGAAGATCCAAGTCCAGATCAAGGATAGTGTGTTGAAAATGCGGAAAGAAAGGACATCTAAAGAAAGACTGTAGATCTCAAAAGGGAAAAGAAGGAGATGCACAACAAGAACACAATCATGAAGCAAATGTGATAGATGAGGTATTATAAGATGCTTTGATTCTTTCTTTTGAAAATATTACTAATTCCTAGGTGGTAGATTCAGGGGCCTCATTCCATGCCACACCTAATAAGAAATATTTTCATGACTATGTTCAAGGAGATTTTGAACAAGTTCATTTGGGTGATGATAAACTCTGTAAAATTGTTGGAATGGGTAAGGTTCTTGTAAAATAGCAGAATGGAAACCAATGGCTACTAAAGGAGGTAAGGCATGTTCCAGATCTGAAGAAAAATCTGATTTCAACAGGGCAGTTAGGCGGTTAAGGTTGTTTGACAACTTTCACAGATAAAGCTTGGAAGGTCACCAAAGGAGCACTGGTAATAGAAAAAGGTGAAAAGGTTGGTACATTGTATTTATGCAATGGTATTTCTAACTCTGTTAATGCTTTAACTTCCAAAGGAGCAGATGCAACATTATGGCATCATAGGCTCAGACACATGAGTGAGAAGGGGAT